>CAWVNZ010001317.1:0-41000 GCA_963930735.1 Dioctria linearis
TTACTATAGAAAAGGCAATCCCTGGCGCAATTAAAATTTGCGACAGTAGAAAATTATTTTTTGAATAATTTACTATAGAAAAGGCAATCCCTGGCGTATTTAAAATTTGCGACAGTAAGAAATTAATTTGTGAGAAATTTACTATAGAAAAGGCAATCCCTGGGATATTTAAAATTTGCGACAGTAAAAAATTATTTTTTGAATAATTTACTATAGAAAAGGCAATCCCTGGCGTAATTAAAATTTGCGACAGTAGAAAATTATTTTTTGAATAATTTACTATAGAAAAGGCAATCCCTGGCGCAATTAAAATTAGCGACAGTAAAAAATTATTTTTTGAAAAATTTACTATAGAAAAGGCAATCCCTGGCGTAATTAAAATTTGCGACAGTAGAAAATTATTTTTTGAATAATTTACTATAGAAAAGGCAATCCCTGGCGTAATTAAAATTTGCGACAATTGAAAATTATTTTATGAATAATTTACTATAGAAAAGGCAATCCCTGGCGCACTTAAAATTTGCGACAGTAAAAAATTATTTTTTGAATAATTTACTATAGAAAAGGCAATCCCTGGCGCACTTTAAATTTGCGACAGTAAAAAATTATTTTTTGAATAATTTACTATAGAAAAGGCAATCCCTGGCGTAATTAAAATTTGCGACAGTAGAAAATTATTTTTTGAATAATTTACTATAGAAAATGCAATCCCTGGCGTATTTAAAATTTGCGACAGTAAGAAATTAATTTGTGAGAAATTTACTATAGAAAAGGCAATCCCTGGCGTAATTAAAATTTGCGACAGTAGAAAATTATTTTTTGAATAATTTACTATAGAAAAGGCAATCCTTGGCGCAATTAAAATTTGCGACAGTAAAAAATTATTTTTTGCTAAATTTACTATAGAAAAGGCAATCCCTGGCGTATTTAAAATTTGCGACAATATAAAATTAATTTTTGAAAAATTTACTGTAGAAAAGGCAATCCCTGGCGCAATTAAAATTTGCGACAGTAGAAAATAATTTTTTGAATAATTTACTATAGAAAAGGCAATCCCTGGCGCACTTAAAATTTGCGACAGTAAAAAATTATTTTTTGAATAATTTACTATAGAAAAGGCAATTCCTGGCGTAATTAAAATTTGCGACAGTAGAAAATTATTTTTTGAATAATTTACTATAGAAAAGGCAATCCCTGGCGCAATTAAAATTTGCGACAGTAGAAAATTATTTTTTGAATAATTTACTATAGAAAAGGCAATCCCTGGCGTTTTTAAAATTTGCGACAGTAAGAAATTAATTTGTGAGAAATTTACTATAGAAAAGGCAATCCCTGGGATATTTAAAATTTGCGACAGTAAAAAATTATTTTTTGAATAATTTACTATAGAAAAGGCAATCCCTGGCGTAATTAAAATTTGCGACAGTAGAAAATTATTTTTTGAATAATTTACTATAGAAAAGGCAATCCCTGCCGCAATTAAAATTTGCGACAGTAAAAAATTATTTTTTGCAAAATTTACTATAGAAAAGGCAATCCCTGGCGTATTTAAAATTTGCGACAGTATAAAATTAATTTTGAAAAATTTACTGTAGAAAAGGCAATCCCTGGCGGAATTAAAATTTGCGACAGTAGAAAATTATTTTTTGAATAATTTACTGTAGAAAAGGCAATCCCTGGCGCAATTAAAATTTGCGACAGTAAAAAATTATTTTTTGAATAATTTACTGTAGAAAAGGCAATCCCTGGCGCACTTAAAATTTGCGACAGTAAAAAATTATTTTTTGAATAATTTACTATAGAAAAGGCAAACCCTGGCGAAATTAAAATTTGCGACAGTAGAAAATTATTTTTTGAATAATTTACTATAGAAATGCAATCCCTGGCGTATTTAAAATTTGCGACAGTAAAAAATTAATTTGGGAAAAATTTACCTGGCGAAATTGAAATTTGCGAGAGTAAAAAATTATTTTTTGAATAATTTACTAAAGAAAAGGCAATCCCTGGCGCACTTAAAATTTGCGACAGTAAAAAATTATTTTTTGAATAATTTACTATAGAAAAGGCAATCCCTGAAGTAATTAAAATTTGCGACAGTATAAAATTATTTTTTGAATAATTTACTATAGAAAAGGCAATCCCTGGCGTAATTAAAATTTGCGACAGTATAAAATTATTTTTTGAATAATTTACTATAGAAAAGGCAATCAGTGGCGCACTTAAAATTTGCGACAGTAAAAAATTATTTTTTGAATAATTTACTATAGAAAAGGCATTCCCTGGCGCAATTAAAATTTGCGACAGTAGAAAATTATTTTTTGAATAATTTACTATATAAAAGGCAACCCCTGGCGCAATTAAAATTTGCGACAGTAAAAAATTATTTTTTGAAAAATTTACTATAGAAAAGGTAATCCCTGGCGCAATTACAATTTGCGACAGTAAAAAATTATTTTTTGAAAAATTTACTGTAGAAAGGCAATCCCTGGCGCAATTAAAATTTGCGACAGTAAAAAATTATTTTTTGAATAATTTACTATAGAAAAGCAATCCCTGGCGTAATTAAAATTTGCGACAGTATAAAATTATTTTTTGAATAATTTACTATAGAAAAGGCAATCCCTGGCGTAATTAAAATTTGCGACAGTATAAAATTATTTTTTGAATAATTTACTATAGAAAAGGCAATCCCTGGCGCACTTAAAATTTGCGACAGTAAAAAATTATTTTTTGAATAATTTACTATAGAAAAGGCAAACCCTGGCGAAATTAAAATTTGCGACAGTAGAAAATTATTTTTTGAATAATTTACTATAGAAATGCAATCCCTGGCGTATTTAAAATTTGCGAGAGTAAAAAATTAATTTGGGAAAAATTTACCTGGCGAAATTGAAATTTGCGAGAGTAAAAAATTATTTTTTGAATAATTTACTAAAGAAAAGGCAATCCCTGGCGCAATTAAAATTTGCGACAGTAAAAAATTATTTTTTGAATAATTTACTATAGAAAAGGCAATCCCTGGCGTAATTAAAATTTGCGACAGTAGAAAATTATTTTTTGAATAATTTACTATAGAAAAGGCAATCCCTGGCGCACTTAAAATTTGCGACAGTAAAAAATTATTTTTTGAATAATTTACTATAGAAAAGGCAATCCCTGGGATATTTAAAATTTTGCGACAGTAGAAAATTATTTTTTGAATAATTTACTATAGAAAAGGCAATCCCTGGCGCACTTAAAATTTGCGACAGTAAAAAATTATTTTTTGAATAATTTACTATAGAAAAGGCAATCCCTGGGATATTTAAAATTTGCGACAGTAGAAAATTATTTTTTGAATAATTTACTATAGAAAAGGCAATCCCTGGCGTAATTAAAATTTGCGACAGTTGAAAATTATTTTTTGAATAATTTACTATAGAAAAGGCAATCCCTGGGATATTTAAAATTTGCGACAGTAGAAAATTATTTTTTGAATAATTTACTATAGAAAAGGCAATCCCTGGCGTAATTAAAATTTGCGACAGTTGAAAATTATTTTTTGAATAATTTACTATAGAAAAGGCAATCCCTGGCGCACTTAAAATTTGCAGCAGTAAAAAATTATTTTTTGAATAATTTACTATAGAAAAGGCAATCCCTGGAGTATTTAAAATTTGCGACAGTAAAAAATTATTTTTCGAATAATTTACTATAGAAAAGGCAATCCCTGGCGTAATTAAAATTTGCGACAGTAGAAAATTATTTTTTGAATAATTTACTATAGAAAAGGCAATCCCTGGCGTAATGAAATTTTCGACAGTAAAAAATTAATATTTTGAAAAATTTACTGTAGAAAAGGCAATCCCTGGCGCAATTAAAATTTGCGACAGTAGAAAATTATTTTTTGAATAATTTACTATAGAAAAGGCAATCCCTGGCGCAATTACAATTTGCGACAGTAGAAAATTATTTTTTGAATAATTTACTATAGAAAAGGCAATCCCTGGCGCAATTAAAATTTGCGACAGTAAAAAATTATTTTTTGAAAAATTTACTATAGAAAAGGTAATCCCTGGCGCAATTACAATTTGCGACAGTAAAAAATTATTTTTTGAAAAATTTACTGTAGAAAGGCAATCCCTGGCGCAATTAAAATTTGCGACAGTAGAAAATTATTTTTTGAAAAGTTTACTATAGAAAAGGCAATCCCTGGCGCAATTAAAATCTGCGACAGTAAAAATTATTTTTTGCAAAATTTACTGTAGAAAAGGCAATCCCTGGCGCAATTAAAACTTGCGATAGTAAAAAAATTATTTTTTGAATAATTTACTATAGAAAAGGCAATCCCTGGCGTAATTAAAATTTGCGACAGTATAAAATTATTTTTTGAATAATTTACTATAGAAAAGGCAATCCCTGGCGCAATTAAAATTTGCGACAGTAAAAAATTATTTTTTGCAAAATTTACTGTAGAAAAGGCAATCCCTGGAGCACTTAAAATTTGCGACAGTAAAAAATTATTTTTTGAATAATTTACTATAGAAAAGGTAATCCCTGGCGTAATTAAAATTTGCGACAGTAGAAAATTATTTTTTGAATAATTTACTATAGAAAAGGCAATCTCTGGCGCAATTAAAATTAGCGACAGTAAAAAATTATTTTTTGAATAATTTACTATAGAAAAGGCAATCCCTGGCGTAATTAAAATTTGCGACAGTATAAAATTATTTTTTGAATAATTTACTATAGAAAAGGCAATACCTGGCGCACTTAAAATTTGCGACAGTAAAAAATTATTTTTTGAATAATTTACTATAGAAAAGGCAATCCCTGGCGTAATTAAAATTTGCGACAGTAGAAAATTATTTTTTGAATAATTTACTATAGAAAAGGCAATCCCTGGCGCAATTAAAATTTGCGACAGTAGAAAATTATTTTTTTAATAATTTACTATAGAAAAGGCAATCCCTGGCGTATTTAAAATTTGCGACAGTAAGAAATTAATTTGTGAGAAATTTACTATAGAAAAGGCAATCCCTGGGATATTTAAAATTTGCGACAGTAAAAAATTATTTTTTGAATAATTTACTATAGAAAAGGCAATCCCCGGCGTAATTAAAATTTGCGACAGTAGAAAATTATTTTTTGAATAATTTACTATAGAAAAGGCAATCCCTGGCGTAATTAAAATTAGCGACAGTAAAAAATTATTTTTTGAAAAATTTACTATAGAAAAGGCAATCCCTGGCGTAATTAAAATTTGCGACAGTAGAAAATTATTTTTTGAATAATTTACTATAGAAAAGGCAATCCCTGGCGTAATTAAAATTTGCGACAATTGAAAATTATTTTATGAATAATTTACTATAGAAAAGGCAATCCCTGGCGCACTTAAAATTTGCGACAGTAAAAAATTATTTTTTGAATAATTTACTATAGAAAAGGCAATCCCTGGCGCACTTTAAATTTGCGACAGTAAAAAATTATTTTTTGAATAATTTACTATAGAAAAGGCAATCCCTGGCGTAATTAAAATTTGCGACAGTAGAAAATTATTTTTTGAATAATTTACTATAGAAAATGCAATCCCTGGCGTATTTAAAATTTGCGACAGTAAGAAATTAATTTGTGAGAAATTTACTATAGAAAAGGCAATCCCTGGCGTAATTAAAATTTGCGACAGTAGAAAATTATCTTTTGAATAATTTACTATAGAAAAGGCAATCCTTGGCGCAATTAAAATTTGCGACAGTAAAAAATTATTTTTTGCTAAATTTACTATAGAAAAGCAATCCCTGGCGTAATTAAAATTTGCGACAGTATAAAATTATTTTTTGAATAATTTACTATAGAAAAGGCAATCCCTGGCGTAATTAAAATTTGCGACAGTATAAAATTATTTTTTGAATAATTTACTATAGAAAAGGCAATCCCTGAAGTAATTAAAATTTGCGACAGTATAAAATTATTTTTTGAATAATTTACTATAGAAAAGGCAATCCCTGGCGTAATTAAAATTTGCGACAGTATAAAATTATTTTTTGAATAATTTACTATAGAAAAGGCAATCAGTGGCGCACTTAAAATTTGCGACAGTAAAAAATTATTTTTTGAATAATTTACTATAGAAAAGGCATTCCCTGGCGCAATTAAAATTTGCGACAGTAGAAAATTATTTTTTGAATAATTTACTATATAAAAGGCAACCCCTGGCGCAATTAAAATTTGCGACAGTAAAAAATTATTTTTTGAAAAATTTACTATAGAAAAGGTAATCCCTGGCGCAATTACAATTTGCGACAGTAAAAAATTATTTTTTGAAAAATTTACTGTAGAAAGGCAATCCCTGGCGCAATTAAAATTTGCGACAGTAAAAAATTATTTTTTGAATAATTTACTATAGAAAAGCAATCCCTGGCGTAATTAAAATTTGCGACAGTATAAAATTATTTTTTGAATAATTTACTATAGAAAAGGCAATCCCTGGCGTAATTAAAATTTGCGACAGTATAAAATTATTTTTTGAATAATTTACTATAGAAAAGGCAATCCCTGGCGCACTTAAAATTTGCGACAGTAAAAAATTATTTTTTGAATAATTTACTATAGAAAAGGCAAACCCTGGCGAAATTAAAATTTGCGACAGTAGAAAATTATTTTTTGAATAATTTACTATAGAAATGCAATCCCTGGCGTATTTAAAATTTGCGACAGTAAAAAATTAATTTGGGAAAAATTTACCTGGCGAAATTGAAATTTGCGAGAGTAAAAAATTATTTTTTGAATAATTTACTAAAGAAAAGGCAATCCCTGGCGCAATTAAAATTTGCGACAGTAAAAAATTATTTTTTGAATAATTTACTATAGAAAAGGCAATCCCTGGCGTAATTAAAATTTGCGACAGTAGAAAATTATTTTTTGAATAATTTACTATAGAAAAGGCAATCCCTGGCGCACTTAAAATTTGCGACAGTAAAAAATTATTTTTTGAATAATTTACTATAGAAAAGGCAATCCCTGGGATATTTAAAATTTTGCGACAGTAGAAAATTATTTTTTGAATAATTTACTATAGAAAAGGCAATCCCTGGCGCACTTAAAATTTGCGACAGTAAAAAATTATTTTTTGAATAATTTACTATAGAAAAGGCAATCCCTGGGATATTTAAAATTTGCGACAGTAGAAAATTATTTTTTGAATAATTTACTATAGAAAAGGCAATCCCTGGCGTAATTAAAATTTGCGACAGTTGAAAATTATTTTTTGAATAATTTACTATAGAAAAGGCAATCCCTGGGATATTTAAAATTTGCGACAGTAGAAAATTATTTTTTGAATAATTTACTATAGAAAAGGCAATCCCTGGCGTAATTAAAATTTGCGACAGTTGAAAATTATTTTTTGAATAATTTACTATAGAAAAGGCAATCCCTGGCGCACTTAAAATTTGCAGCAGTAAAAAATTATTTTTTGAATAATTTACTATAGAAAAGGCAATCCCTGGAGTATTTAAAATTTGCGACAGTAAAAAATTATTTTTCGAATAATTTACTATAGAAAAGGCAATCCCTGGCGTAATTAAAATTTGCGACAGTAGAAAATTATTTTTTGAATAATTTACTATAGAAAAGGCAATCCCTGGCGTAATGAAATTTTCGACAGTAAAAAATTAATATTTTGAAAAATTTACTGTAGAAAAGGCAGTCCCTGGCGCAATTAAAATTTGCGACAGTAGAAAATTATTTTTTGAATAATTTACTATAGAAAAGGCAATCCCTGGCGCAATTAAAATTTGCGACAGTAGAAAATTATTTTTTGAATAATTTACTATAGAAAAGGCAATCCCTGGCGCAATTAAAATTTGCGACAGTAAAAAATTATTTTTTGAAAAATTTACTATAGAAAAGGTAATCCCTGGCGCAATTACAATTTGCGACAGTAAAAAATTATTTTTTGAAAAATTTACTGTAGAAAGGCAATCCCTGGCGCAATTAAAATTTGCGACAGTAGAAAATTATTTTTTGAAAAGTTTACTATAGAAAAGGCAATCCCTGGCGCAATTAAAATCTGCGACAGTAAAAATTATTTTTTGCAAAATTTACTGTAGAAAAGGCAATCCCTGGCGCAATTAAAACTTGCGATAGTAAAAAAATTATTTTTTGAATAATTTACTATAGAAAAGGCAATCCCTGGCGGATTTGAAATTTGCGACAGTAAAAAATTATTTTTTGAGTAATTTACTATAGAAAAGGCAATCCCTGGCGTAATTAAAATTTGCGACAGTAGAAAATTATTTTTTGAATAATTTATTATAGAAAAGGCAATCCCTGGCGTATTTAAAATTTGCGACAGTAAAAAATTATTTTTTGAATAATTTACTATAGAAAAGGCAATCCCTGGCGTAATTAAAATTTGCGACAGTAGAAAATAATTTTTTGAATAATTTAGTATAGAAAAGGCAATCCCTGGCGGATTTGAAATTTGCGACATTAAAAAATTATTTTTTGAATTATTTACTATAGAAAAGGCAATCCCTGGCGTAATTAAAATTTGCGACAGTAGAAAATTATTTTTTGAATAATTTACTATAGAAAAGGCAATCCCTGGCGCAATTAAAATTTGCGACAGTAAAAAATTATTTTTTGCAAAATTTACTATAGAAAAGGCAATCCCTGGCGTATTTAAAATTTGCGACAGTATAAAATTAATTTTTGAAAAATTTACTGTAGAAAAGGCAATCCCTGGCGCAATTAAAATCTGCGACAGTAGAAAATTATTTTTTGAATAATTTACTGTAGAAAAGGCAATCCCTGGCGCAGTTAAAATTTGCGACAGTAAAAAATTATTTTTTGAATAATTTACTGTAGAAAAGGCAATCCCTGGCGTAATTAAAATTTGCGACAGTAAAAAATTATTTTTTGAATAATTTACTATAGAAAAGGCAATCCCTGGCGCACTTAAAATTTGCGACAGTAAAAAATTATTTTTTGAATAATTTACTATAGAAAAGGCAATCCCTGGCGTAATTAAAATTTACGACAGTAGAAAATTATTTTTTGTATAATTTACTATAGAAAAGGCAATCCCTGGCGCAATTAAAACTTGCGATAGTAAAAAATTATTTTTTGAATAATTTACTATAGAAAAGGCAATCCCTGGCGTAATTAAAATTTGCGACAGTAAAAAATAATTTTTTTAAAAATTTACTATAGAAAAGGCAATCCCTGGCGTAATTAAAATTTGCGACAGTAAAAAATTATTTTTTGAATAATTTACTATAGAAAAGGCAATCCCTGGCGTAATTAAAATTTGCGACAGTAGAAAATTATTTTTTGAATAATTTACTATAGAAAAGGCAATCCCTGGCGCAATTAAATCTTGCGATAGTAAAAAATTATTTTTTGAATAATTTACTATAGAAAAGGCAATCCCTGACGTATTTAAAATTTGCGAAAGTAAGAAATTAATTTGTGAGAAATTTACTATAGAAAAGGCAATCCCTGGGATATTTAAAATTTGCGACAGTAAAAAAATATTTTTTGAATAATTTACTATAGAAAAGGCAATCCCTGGCTTATTTAAAATTTGCGACAGTAAAAAATTAATTTGTGAAAAATTTACCTGGCGAAATTGAAACTTGCGATAGTAAAAAATTATTTTTTGAATAATTTACTATAGAAAAGGCAATCCCTGGCGTATTTAAAATTTGCGACAGTTGAAAATTAGTTTTTGAAAAATTTACTGTAGAAAGGCAATCCCTGGCGCAATTAAAATTTGCGACAGTAAAAAATTATTTTTTGAAAAATTTACTATAGAAAAGGCAATCCCTGGCGTATTTAAAATTTGCGACAGTAAAAAATTATTTTTTGAATAATTTACTATAGAAAAGGCAATGCCTGGCGTATTTAAAATTTGCGACAGTAAGAAATTAATTTGTGAGAAATTTACTATAGAAAAGGCAATCCGTGGGATATTTAAAATTTGCGACAGTAAAAAATTATTTTTTGAAAAATTTACTATAGAAAAAGCAATCCCTGGCGTAATTAAAATTTGCGACAGTAGAAAATTATTTTTTGAATAATTTACTATAGAAAAGGCAATCCCTGGCGTAATTAAAATTTCCGACAGTAGAAAATTATTTTTTGAATAATTTACGATAGAAAAGGCAATCCCTGGCGTAATTAAAATTTGCGACAGTTGAAAATTATTTTTTGAATAATTTACTATAGAAAAGGCAATCCCTGGCGTATTTAAAATTTGCGACAGTTGAAAATTAGTTTTTGAAAAATTTACTGTAGAAAGGCAATCCCTGGCGCAATTAAAATTTGCGACAGTAAAAAATTATTTTTTGAAAAATTTACTATAGAAAAGGCAATCCCTGGCGTATTTAAAATTTGCGACAGTAAAAAATTATTTTTTGAATAATTTACTATAGAAAAGCCAATGCCTGGCGTATTTAAAATTTGCGACAGTAAGAAATTAATTTGTGAGAAATTTACTATAGAAAAGGCAATCCCTGGGATATTTAAAATTTGCGACAGTTAAAAATTATTTTTTGAATTATTTACTATAGAAAAGGCAATCCCTGGCGCACTTAAAATTTGCGACAGTAAAAAATTATTTTTTGAATAATTTACTATAGAAAAGCCAATGCCTGGCGTATTTAAAATTTGCGACAGTAAGAAATTAATTTGTGAGAAATTTACTATAGAAAAGGCAATCCCTGGGATATTTAAAATTTGCGACAGTTAAAAATTATTTTTTGAATAATTTACTATAGAAAAGCCAATGCCTGGCGTATTTAAAATTTGCGACAGTAAGAAATTAATTTGTGAGAAATTTACTATAGAAAAGGCAATCCCTGGGATATTTAAAATTTGCGACAGTTAAAAATTATTTTTTGAATTATTTACTATAGAAAAGGCAATCCCTGGCGCAATTAAAATTTGCGACAGTAAAAAATTATTTTTTGAAAAATTTACTATAGAAAAAGCAAACCCTGGCGTATTTAAAATTTGCGAAAGTAAAAAATTATTTTTTGAATAATTTACTATAGAAAAGGCAATCCCTGGCGTATTTAAAATTTGCGACAGTAAGAAATTAATTTGTGAGAAATTTACTATAGAAAAGGCAATCCCTGGGATATTTAAAATTTGCGACAGTAAAAAATTATTTTTTGAAAAATTTACTAGAGAAAAAGCAATCCCTGGCGTAATTAAAATTTGCGATAGTAGAAAATTATTCTTTGAATAATTTACTATAGAAAAGGCAATCCCTGGCGTAATTAAAATTTGCGACAGTAGAAAATTATTTTTTGAATAATTTACTATAGAGAAGGCAATCCCTGGCGTAATTAAAATTTGCGACAGTAGAAAATTATTTTTTGAATAATTTACAAATAAAAGGCAATCCCTGGCGTAATTAAAATTTGCGACAGTAGAAAATTATTTTTTGAATAATTTATTATAGAAAAGGCAATCCCTGGCGTAATTAAAATTTGCGACAGTTGAAAATTATTTTTGGAATAATTTACTATAGAAAAGGCAATCCCTGGCGCACTTAAAATTTGCGACAGTAAAAAATTATTTTTTGAATAATTTACTATAGAAAACGCAATCCCTGGCGCACTTAAAATTTGCGACAGTAAAAAATTATTTTTTGAATAATTTAATATAGGAAAGGCAATCCCTGGCGCACTTAAAATTTGCGACAGTAAAAAATTATTTTTTGAATAATTTACTATAGAAAAGGCAATCCCTGGCGTAATTAAAATTTGCGACAGTAGAAAACTATTTTTTGAATAATTTACTATAGAAAAGGCAATCCCTGGCGTAATTAAAATTTGCGACAGTAAAAAATTATTTTTTGAATAATTTGCTATAGAAAAGGCAATCCCTGGCGTAATTAAAATTTGCGACAGTATAAAATAATTTTTTGAATAAATTACTATAGAAAAGGCAATCCCTGGCGTAATTAAAATTTGCGACAGTAAAAAATTATTTTTTGAAAAATTTACTATAGAAAAGGCAATCCCTGGCGTAATTAAAATTTGCGACAGTAGAAAATTATTTTTTGAATAATTTACTATAGAAAAGGCAATCCCTGGCGTAATTAAAATTTGCGACAGTTGAAAATTATTTTTTGAATAATTTACTATAGAACAGGCAATCCCTGGCGAACTTAAAATTTGCGACAGTTAAAAATTATTTTTTGAATAATTTACTATAGAAAAGGCAATCCCTGGCGCACTTAAAATTTGCGACAGTAAAAAATTATTTTTTGAATAATTTACTATAGAAAAGGCAATCCCTGGCGCAATTAAAATTTGCGATAGTAAAAAATTATTTGTTGAATAATTTACTATAGAAAAGGCAATCCCTGGCGTAATTAAAATTTGCGACAGTAGAAAATTATTTTTTGAATAATTTACTATAGAAAAGGCAATCCCTGGCGGATTTGAAATTTGCGACAGTAAAAAATTATTTTTTGAATAATTTACTATAGAAAAGGCAATCCCTGGCGTAATTACAATTTGCGACAGTAGAAAATTATTTTTTGAATAATTTACTATAGAAAAGGCAATCCCTGGCGCAATTAAAATTTGCGACAGTAAAAAATTATTTTTTGCAAAATTTACTATAGAAAAGGCAATCCCTGGCGTATTTAAAATTTGCGACAGTATAAAATTAATTTTTGAAAAATTTACTGTAGAAAAGGCAATCCCTGGCGCAATTAAAATTTGCGACAGTAGAAAATTATTTTTTGAATAATTTACTGTATAAAAGGCTATCCCTGGCGCAATTAAAATTTGCGACAGTAAAAAATTATTTTTTGAATAATTTACTGTAGAAAAGGCAATCCCTGGCGCAATTAAAATTTGCGACAGTAAAAAATTATTTTTTGAATAATTTACTATAGAAAAGGCAATCCCTGGCTCACTTAAAATTTGCGACAGTAAAAAATTATATTTTGAATAATTTACTATAGAAAAGGCAATCCCTGGCGTAATTAAAATTTGCGACAGTAGAAAATTATTTTTTGAATAATTTACTATAGAAAAGACAATCCCTGGCGCAATTAAAACTTGCAATAGTAAAAAATTATTTTTTGAATAATTTACTATAGAAAAGGCAATCCCTGGCGTAATTAAAATTTGCGACAGTAAAAAATTATTTTTTGAATAATTTACTATAGAAAAGGCAATCCCTGGCTAAATTAAAATTTGCGACAGTAAAAAATTATTTTTTGAATAATTTACTATAGAAAAGGCAATCCCTGGCGTATTTAACATTTGCGACAGTAAGAAATTAATTTGTGAGAAATTTACTATAGAACAGGCAATCCCTGGGATATTTAAAATTTGCGACAGTAAAAAATTATTTTTTGAATAATTTACTATAGAAAAGGCAATCTCTGGCGTATTTAAATTTTGCGACAGTAAAAAATTAATTTGTGAAAAATTTACCTGGCGAAATTGAAATTTGTGAGAGTAAAAAATTATTTTTTGAATATTTACTATAGAAAAGGCAATCCCTGGCGTAATTAAAATTTGCGACAGTAGAAAATTATTTTTTGAATAATTTACTATAGAAAAGGCAATCCCTGGCGTAATTAAAATTTTCGACAGTATAAAATTATTTTTTGAATAATTTACTATAGAAAAGGCAATCCCTGGCGCACATAAAATTTGCGACAGTAAACAATTATTTTTTGAATAATTTACTAAAGAAAAGGCAATCCCTGGCGTAATTAAAATTTGCGACAGTAGAAAATTATTTTTTGAATAATTTACTATAGAAAAGGCAATCCCTGGCGCAATTAAAATTTGCGACAGTAAAAAATTATTTTTTGAATAATTTACTATAGAAAAGGCAATCCCTGGCGTATTTAAAATTTGCGACAGTAAGAAATTAATTTGTGAGAAATTTACTATAGAAAAGGCAATCCCTGGGATATTTAAAATTTGCGACAGTAAAAAATTATTTTTTGAAAAATTTACTATAGAAAAGGCAATCCCTGGCGTAATTAAAATTTGCGACAGAAGAAAATTATTTTTTGAATAATTTACTATAGAAAAGGCAATACCTGGCGTGATTAAAATTTGCGACAGTAGAAAATTATTTTTTGAATAATTTACTATAGAAAAGGCAATCCCTGGCGTAATTAAAATTTGCGACAGTATAAAATTATTTCTTGAATAATTTACTATAGAAAAGGCAATCCCTGGCGTAATTAAAATTTGCGACAGTAAAAAATTAGTTTTTGAAAAATTTACTATAGAAAAGGCAATCCCTGGCGCAATTAAAATTTGCGACAGTTGAAAATTATTTTTTGAATAATTTACTTTAGAAAAGGCAATCCCTGGCGTATTTAAAATTTGCGACAGTAGAAAATTATTTTTTGAATAATTTACTATAGAATAGGCAATCCCTGGCGTAATTAAAATTTGTGACAGTAGAAAATTATTTTTTGAATAATTTACTATAGAAAAGGCAATCCCTGGCGCTATTAAAATTTGCGACAGTAAAAAATTATTTTTTGAATAATTTACCATAGAAAAGGCAATCCCTGGCGTATTTAAAATTTGCGACAGTAAGAAATTAATTTGTGAGAAATTTACTATAGAAAAGGTAATCTCTGGGATATTTAAAATTTGCGACAGTAAAAAATTATTTTTTGAAAAATTTACTATAGAAAAGGCAATCCCTGGCGTAATTAAAATTTGCGACAGTAGAAAATTATTTTTTGAATAATTTACTATAGAAAAGGCAATCCCTGGCGTAATTAAAATTTGCGACAGTAGAAAATTATTTTTTGAATAATTTACTATAGAAAAGGCAATCCCTGGCGTAATTAAAATTTGCGACAGTAGAAAATTATTTTTTGAATAATTTACTATAGAAAAGGCAATCCCTGGCGTATTTAAAATTTGCGACAGTAAAAAATTATTTTTTGAATAATTTATTATAGAAAAGGCAATCTCTGGCGTAATTAAAATTTGCGACAGTAAAAAATTATTTTTTGAATAATTTACTATAGAAAAGGCAATCCCTGAGGTAATTAAAATTTGCGACAGTATAAAATTATTTTTTGAATAATTTACTATAGAAAAGGCAATCCCTGGCGTAATTAAAATTTGCGACAGTAGAAAATTATTTTTTGAATAATTTACTATAGAAAAGGCAATCCCTGGCGTAATTAAAATTTGCGACAGTAGAAAATTATTTTTTGAATAATTTACTATAGAAAAGGCAATCCCTGGCGTAATTAAAATTTGCGACAGTTGAAAATTATTTTTTGAATAATTTACTATAGAAAAGGCAATCCCTGGCGGATTTGAAATTTGCGACATTAAAAAATTATTTTTTGAATAATTTACTATAGAAAAGGCAATCCCTGGCGTAATTAAAATTTGCGACAGTAGAAAATTATTTTTTGAATAATTTACTATAGAAAAGGCAATCCCTGGTGCAATTAAAATTTGCGACAGTTAAAATTATTTTTTGCAAAATTTACTATAGAAAAGGCAATCCCTGGCGTATTTAAAATTTGTGACAGTATAAAATTAATTTTTGAAAAATTTACTGTAGAAAAGGCAATCCTTGGCTTAATTAAAATTTGCGACAGTAGAAAATTATTTTTTGAATAATTTACTGTAGAAAAGGCAATCCCTGGCGCAATTAAAATTTGGACAGTAAAAAATTATTTTTTGAATAATTTACTGTAGAAAAGGCAATCCCTGGCGCAATTAAAATTTGCGAGAGTAAAAAATTATTTTTTGAATAATTTACTATAGAAAAGGCAATCCCTGGCGTAATGAAAATTTGCGACAGTTGAAAATTATTTTTTGAATAATTTACTATAGAAAAGGCAATCCCTGGCGGATTTGAAATATGCGACAGTAAAAAATTATTTTTTGAATAATTTACTATAGAAAAGGCAATCCCAGGCGTAATTAAAATTTGCGACAGTAGAAAATTATTTTTTGAATAATTTACTATAGAAAAGGCAATCCCTGGCGCAATTAAAATTTGCGACAGTAAAAAATTATTTTTTGAAAAATTTACTATAGAAAACGCAATCCCTGGCGTATTTAAAATTTGCGACAGTATAAAATTAATTTTTGAAAAATTTACTGTAGAAAAGGCAATCCCTGGCGAAATTAAAATTTGCGAGAGTATAAAATTAATTTTTGAAAAATTTACTGTAGAAAAGGCAATCCCTGGCGTAATTAAAATTTGCGACAGTAGAAAATTATTTTTTGAATAATTTACTATAGAAAAGGCAATCCCTGGCGTAATTAAAATTTGCGACAGTAGAAAATTATTTTTTGAATAATTTACTATAGAAAGGGCAATCCCTGGCGTAATTAAAATTTGCGACAGTATAAAATTATTTTATGAATAATTTACTATAGAAAAGGCAATCCCTGGCGTAATTAAAATTTGCGACAGTAGAAAATTATTTTTTGAATAATTTACTATAGAAAAGGCAATCCCTGGCGTAATTAAAATTTGCGACAGTAGAAAATTATTTTTTGAATAATTTACTATAGAAAAGGCAATACCTGGCGTATTTAAAATTTGCGACAGTAAAAAATTATTTTTTGAATAATTTACTATAGAAAAGGCAATCCCTGGCGTAATTAAAATTTGCGACAGTTGAAAATTATTTTTTGAATAATTTACTATAGAAAAGGCAATCCCTGGCGGATTTGAAATTTGCGACAGTAAAAAATTATTTTTTGAATAATTTACTATAGAAAAGGCAATCCCTGGCGTAATGAAAATTTGCGACAGTAGAAAATTATTTTTTGGATAATCTACTATAGAAAAGGCAATCCCTGGCGCAATTAAAATTTGCGACAGTAAAAAATTATTTTTTGCAAAATTTACTATAGAAAAGGCAATCCCTGGCGTATTTAAAATTTGCGACAGTATAAAATTAATTTTTGAAAAATTTACTGTAGAAAAGGCAATCCCTGGCGCAATTAAAATTTGCGACAGTAGAAAATTATTTTTGAATAATTTACTGTAGAAAAGGCAATCCCTGGCGCAATTAAAATTTGGACAGTAAAAAATTATTTTTTGAATAATTTACTGTAGAAAAGGCATTCCCTGGCGCAATTAAAATTTGCGACAGTAAAAAATTATTTTTTGAATAATTTACTATAGAAAAGGCAATCCCTGGCGTAATTAAAATTTGCGACACTTGAAAATTATTTTTTGAATAATTTACTATAGAAAAGGCAATCCCTGGCGGATTTGAAATTTGCGACAGTAAAAAATTATTTTTTGAATAATTTACTATAGAAAAGGCAATCCCTGGCGTAATTAAAATTTGCGACAGTAGAAAATTATTTTTTGAATAATTTACTATAGAAAAGGCAGTCCCTGGCGCAATTAAAATTTGCGACAGTAAAAAATTATTTTTTGCAAAATTTACTATAGAAAAGGCAATCCCTAGCGTATTTAAAATTTGCGACAGTATAAAATTAATTTTTGAAAAATTTACTGTAGAAAAGGCAATCCCTGGCGCAATTAAAATTTGCGACAGTAGAAAATTATTTTTTGAATAATTTACTGTAGAAAAGGCAATCCCTGGCGTATTTAAAATTTGCGACAGTAAGAAATTAATTTGTGAGAAATTTACTATAGAAAAGGCAATTCCTGGGATATTTAAAATTTGCGACAGTAAAAAATTATTTTTTGAAAAATTTACTATAGAAAAGGCAATCCCTGGCGTAATTAAAATTTGCGACAGTAGAAAATAATTTTTTGAATAATTTACTATAAAAAGGCAATCCCTGGCGTAATTAAAATTTGCGACAGTAGAAAATTATTTTTTGAATAGTTTACTATAGAAAAGGCAATCCCTGGCGTAATTAAAATTTGCGACAGTAGAAAATTATTTTTTGAATAATTTACTATAGAAAATGCAATCCCTGGCGTATTTAAAATTTGCGACAGTAAAAAATTATTTTTTGAATAATTTACTATAGAAAAGGCAATCCCTGGCGTAATTCAAATTTGCGACAGTAGAAAATTATTTTTTGAATAATTTACTATAGAAAAGGCAATCCCTGGCGTAATTAAAATTTGCGACAGTATAAAATTATTTTTTGAATAATTTACTATAGAAAAGGCAATCCCTGGCGTAATTAAAATTTGCGACAGTAGAAAATTATTTTTTGAATAATTTACTATAGAAAAGGCAATCCCTGGCGTAATTAAAATTTGCGACAGTAAAAAATTATTTTTTGAATAATTTACTATAGAAAAGGCAATCCCTGGCGTAATTAAAATTTGCGACAGTAGAAAATTATTTTTTGAATAATTTACTATAGAAAAGGCAATCCCTGGCGTATTTAAAATTTGCGACAGTAAAAAATTATTTTTTGAATAATTTACTATAGAAAAGGCAATCCCTGGCGTAATTAAAATTTGCGACAGTAGAAAATTATTTTTTGAATAATTTACTATAGAAAAGGCAATCCCTGGCGGATTTGAAATTTGCGACAGTAAAAAATTATTTTTTGAATAATTTACTATAGAAAAGGCAATCCCTGGCGTAATTAAAATTTGCGACAGTAGAAAATTATTTTTTGAATAATTTACTATAGAAAAGGCAAGCCCTGGCGCAATTAAAATTTGCGACAATAAAAAATTATTTTTTGCAAAATTTACTATAGAAAAGGCAATCCCTGGCGTAATTAAAATTTGCGACAGTAGAAAATTATTTTTTGAATAATTTACTATAGAAAAGGCAATCCCTGGCGCACTTAAAATTTGCGACAGTAAAAAATTATTTTTTGAATTATTTACTATAGAAAAGGCAATCCCTGGCGTAATTAAAATTTGCGACAGTAGAAAATTATTTTTTGAATAATTTACTATAGAAAAGGCAATCCCTGGCGCAATTAAAACTTGCGATAGTAAAAAATTAATTTGTGAAAAATTTACCTGGCGAAATTGAAATTTGCGAGAGTAAAAAATTATTTTTTGAATAATTTACTATAGAAAAGGCAATCCCTGGCGTAATTAAAATTTGCGACAGTAAAAAATTATTTTTTGAATAATTTACTATAGAAAAGGCAATCCCTGGCGTAATTAAAATTTGCGACAGTATAAAATTATTTTTTGAATAATTTACTATAGAAATGGCAATCCCTTGCGCACTTAAAATTTGCGACAGTAAAAAATTATTTTTTGAATAATTTACTATAGAAAAGGCAATCCCTGGCGCAATTAAAATTTGCGACAGTAAAAAATTATTTTTTGAATAATTTACTATAGAAAAGGCAATCCCTGGCGTAATTAAAATTTGCGACAGTAGAAAATTATTTTTTGAATAATTTACTATAGAAAAGGCAATCCCTGGCGCAATTAAAATTTGCGACAGTAAAAAATTATTTTTTGAATAATTTACTAAAGAAAAGGCAATCCCTGGCGTATTTAAAATTTGCGACAGTAAGAAATTAATTTGTGAGAAATTTACTATAGAAAAGGCAATCCCTGGGATATTTAAAATTTGCGACAGTAAAAAATTATTTTTTTAAAGATTTACTATAGAAAGGCAATCCCTGGCGTAATTAAAATTTGCGACAGTAGAAAATTATTTTTTGAATAATTTACTATAAAAAGGTAATCCCTGGCGTAATTAAAATTTGCGACAGTAGAAAATTATTTTTTGAATAGTTTACTATAGAAAAGGCAATCCCTGGCGTAATTAAAATTTGCGACAGTAGAAAATTATTTTTTGAATAATTTACTATAGAAAATGCAATCCCTGGCGTATTTAAAATTTGCGACAGTAAAAAATTATTTTTTGAATAATTTACTATAGAAAAGGCAATCCCTGTCGTAATTAAAATTTGCGACAGTAGAAAATTATTTTTTGAATAATTTACTATAGAAAAGGCAATCCCTGGCGTAATTAAAATTTGCGACAGTATAAAATTATTTTTTGAATAATTTACTATAGAAAAGGCAATACCTGGCGTAATTAAAATTTGCGACAGTAGAAAATTATTTTTTGAATAATTTACTATAGAAAAGGCAATCCCTGGCGTAATTAAAATTTGCGACAGTAGAAAATTATTTTTTGAATAATTTACTATAGAAAAGGCAATCCCTGGCGTATTTAAAATTTGCGACAGTAAAAAATTATTTTTTGAATAATTTACTATAGAAAAGGCAATCCCTGGCGGATTTGAAATTTGCGACAGTAAAAAATTATTTTTTGAATAATTTACTATAGAAAAGGCAATCCCTGGCGTAATTAAAATTTGCGACAGCAGAAAATTATTTTTTGAGTAATTTACTATAGAAAAGGCAATCCCTGGCGCAATTAAAATTTGCGACAATAAAAAATTATTTTTTGCAAAATTTACTATAGAAAAGGCAATCCCTGGCGTAATTAAAATTTGCGACAGTAGAAAATTATTTTTTGAATAATTTACTATAGAAAAGGCAATCCCTGGCGCACTTAAAATTTGCGACAGTAAAAAATTATTTTTTGAATAATTTACTATAGAAAAGGCAATCCCTGGCGTAATTAAAATTTGCGACAGTGGAAAATTATTTTTTGAATAATTTACTATAGAAAAGGCAATCCCTGGCGCAATTAAAACTTGCGATAGTAAAAAATTATTTTTTGAATAATTTACTGTAGAAAAGGCAATCCCTGGAGTAATTAAAATTTGCGACAGTGGAAAATTATTTTTTGAATAATTTACTATAGAAAAGGCAATCCCTGGCGCAATTAAAACTTGCGATAGTAAAAAATTATTTTTTGAATAATTTACTATAGAAAAGGCAATCCCTGGCGTAATTAAAATTTGCGACAGTAAAAAATTATTTTTTGAATAATTTACTATAGAAAAGGCAATCCCTGGCGTAATTAAAATTTGCGACAGTAAAAAATTATTTTTTGAATAATTTACTATAGAAAAGGTAATCCCTGGCGCAATTACAATTTGCGACAGTTGAAAATTATTTTTTGAATAATTTACTATAGAAAAGGCAATCCCTGTCGTAATTAAAATTTGCGACAGTAGAAAATTATTTTTTGAATAATTTACTATAGAAAAGGCAATCCCTGGCGTAATTAAAATTTGCGACAGTAAAAAATTATTTTTTGAATAATTTACTATAGAAAAGGCAATCCCTGGCGTAATTAAAATTTGCGACAGTAAAAAATTATTTTTTGAATAATTTACTATAGAAAAGGCAATCCCTGGCGTAATTAAAATTTGCGACAGTAGAAAATTATTTTTTGAATAATTTACTATAGAAAATGCAATCCCTGGCGTATTTAAAATTTGCGACAGTAAAAAATTATTTTTTGAATAATTTACTATAGAAAAGGCAATCCCTGTCGTAATTAAAATTTGCGACAGTAGAAAATTATTTTTTGAATAATTTACTATAGAAAAGGCAATCCCTGGCGTAATTAAAATTTGCGACAGTATAAAATTATTTTTTGAATAATTTACTATAGAAAAGGCAATACCTGGCGTAATTAAAATTTGCGACAGTAGAAAATTATTTTTTGAATAATTTACTATAGAAAAGGCAATCCCTGGGACATTTAAAATTTGCGACAGTAAAAAATTATTTTTTTAAAAATTTACTATAGAAAGGCAATCCCTGGCGTAATTAAAATTTGCGACAGTAGAAAATTATTTTTTGAATAATTTACTGTAGAAAAGGTAATCCCTGGCGCAATTAAAATTTGGACAGTAAAAAATTATTTTTTGAATAATTTACTGTAGAAAAGGCAATCCCTGGCGCAATTAAAATTTGCGACAGTAAAAAATTATTTTTTGAATAATTTACTATAGAAAAGGCAATCCCTGGCGTAATTAAAATTTGCGACAGTAAAAAATTATTTTTTGAATAATTTACTATAGAAAAGGCAATCCCTGGCGGATTTGAAATTTGCGACAGTAAAAAATTATTTTTTGAATAATTTACTATAGAAAAGGCAATCCCTGGCGTAATTAAAATTTGCGACTGTAGAAAATTATTTTTTGAATAATTTACTGTAGAAAGGGCAATCCCTGGCGCAATTAAAATTTGGACAGTAAAAAATTATTTTTTGAATAATTTACTGTAGAAAAGGCAATCCCTGGCGCAATTAAAATTTGCGACAGTAAAAAATTATTTTTTGAATAATTTACTATAGAAAAGGCAATCCCTGGCGCACTTAAAATTTGCGACAGTAAAAAATTATTTTTTGAATAATTTACTATAGAAAAGGCAATCCCTGGCGTAATTAAAATTTGCGACAGTGGAAAATTATTTTTTGAATAATTTACTATAGAAAAGGCAATCCCTGGCGCAATTAAAACTTGCGATAGTAAAAAATTATTTTTTGAATAATTTACTATAGAAAAGGCAATCCCTGGCGTAATTAAAATTTGCGACAGTAAAAAATTATTTTTTGAATAATTTACTATAGAAAAGGCAATCCCTGGCGTAATTAAAATTTGCGACAGTAAAAAATTATTTTTTGAATAATTTACTATAGAAAAGGTAATCCCTGGCGCAATTACAATTTGCGACAGTTGAAAATTATTTTTTGAATTATTTACTATAGAAAAGGCAATCCCTGGCGTATTTAAAATTTGCGACAGTAGAAAATTATTTTTTGAATAATTTACTATAGAAAAGGCAATCCCTGGCGTTATTAAAATTTGCGACAGTAGAAAATTATTTTTTGAATAATTTACTATAGAAAAGGCAATCCCTGGCGCAATTAAAATTTGCGACAGTAAAAAATTATTTTTTGAATAAATTACTACAGAAAAGGCAATCCCTGGCGTATTTAAAATTTGCGACAAAAAGAAATTAATTTGTGAGAAATTTACTATAGAGAAGGCAATCCCTGGGATATTTAAAATTTGCGACAGTAAAAAATTATTTTTTGAAAAATTTACTATAGAAAAGGCAATCCCTGGCGTAATTAAAATTTGCGACAGTAGAAAATTATTTTTTGAATAATTTACTATAAAAAGGCAATCCCTGGCGTAATTAAAATTTGCGACAGTAGAAAATTATTTTTTGAATAGTTTACTATAGAAAAGGCAATCCCTGGCGTAATTAAAATTTGCGACAGTAGAAAATTATTTTTTGAATAATTTACTATAGAAAATGCAATCCCTGGCGTATTTAAAATTTGCGACAGTAAAAAATTATTTTTTGAATAATTTACTATAGAAAAGGCAATCCCTGGCGTAATTCAAATTTGCGACAGTAGGAAATTATTTTTTGAATAATTTACTATAGAAAAGGCAATCCCTGGCGTAATTAAAATTTGCGACAGTATAAAATTATTTTTTGAATAATTTACTATAGAAAAGGCAATCCCTGGCGTAATTAAAATTTGCGACAGTAGAAAATTATTTTTTGAATAATTTACTATAGAAAATGCAATCCCTGGCGTAATTAAAATTTGCGACAGTAGAAAATTATTTTTTGAATAATTTACTATAGAAAAGGCAATCCCTGGCGTAATTAAAATTTGCGACAGTAGAAAATTATTTTTTGAATAATTTACTATAGAAAAGGCAATCTCTGGCGTATTTAAAATTTGCGACAGTAAAAAATTATTTTTTGAATAATTTACTATAGAAAAGGCAATCCCTGGCGTAATTAAAATTTGCGACAGTAGAAAATTATTTTTTGAATAATTTACTATAGAAAAGGCAATCCCTGGCGCAATTAAAATTTGGACAGTAAAAAATTATTTTTTGAATAATTTACTGTAGAAAAGGCAATCCCTGGCGCAATTAAATATTGCGACAGTAAAAAATTATTTTTTGAATAATTTACTATAGAAAAGGCAATCCATGGCGCACTTAAAATTTGCGACAGTAAAAAATTATTTTTTGAATAATTTACTATAGAAAAGGCAATCCCTGGCGTAATTAAAATTTGCGACAGTGGAAAATTATTTTTTGAATAATTTACTATAGAAAAGGCAATCCCTGGCGCAATTAAAACTTGCGATAGTAAAAAATTATTTTTTGAATAATTTACTATAGAAAAGGCAATCCCTGGCGCAATTAAAATTTGCGACAGTAAAAAATTATTTTTTGAATAATTTACTATAGAAAAGGCAATCACTAGCGCACTTAAAATTTGCGACAGTAAAAAATTATTTTTTGAATAAATTACTATAGAAAAGGCAATCCCTGGGGTAATTAAAATTTGCGACAGTGGAAAATTATTTTTTGAATAATTTACTATAGAAAAGGCAATCCCTGGCGCAATTAAAACTTGCGATAGTAAAAAATTATTTTTTGAATAATTTACTATAGAAAAGGCAATCCCTGGCGTAATTAAAATTTGCGACAGTAAAAAATTATTTTTTGAATAATTTACTATAGAAAAGGCAATCCCTGGCGTAATTAAAATTTGCGACAGTAAAAAATTATTTTTTGAATAATTTACTATAGAAAAGGTAATCCCTGGCGCAATTACAATTTGCGACAGTTGAAAATTATTTTTTGAATTATTTACTATAGAAAAGGCAATCCCTGGCGTATTTAAAATTTGCGACAGTAGAAAATTATTTTTTGAATAATTTACTATAGAAAAGGCAATCCCTGGCGTAATTAAAATTTGCGACAGTAGAAAATTATTTTTTGAATAATTTACTATAGAAAAGGCAATCCCTGGCGCAATTAAAATTTGCGACAGTAAAAAATTATTTTTTGAATAATTTACTACAGAAAAGGCAATCCCTGGCGTATTTAAAATTTGCGACAAAAAGAAATTAATTTGTGAGAAATTTACTATAGAAAAGGCAATCCCTGGGATATTTAAAATTTGCGACAGTAAAAAATTATTTTTTGAAAAATTTACTATAGAAAAGGCAATCCCTGGCGTAATTAAAATTTGCGACAGTAGAAAATTATTTTTTGAATAATTTACTATAAAAAGGCAATCCCTGGCGTAATTAAAATTTGCGACAGTAGAAAATTATTTTTTGAATAGTTTACTATAGAAAAGGCAATCCCTGGCGTAATTAAAATTTGCGACAGTAGAAAATTATTTTTTGAATAATTTACTATAGAAAAGGCAAGCCCTGGCGCAATTAAAATTTGCGACAATAAAAAATTATTTTTTGCAAAATTTACTATAGAAAAGGCAATCCCTGGCGTAATTAAAATTTGCGACAGTAGAAAATAATTTTTTGAATAATTTACTATAGAAAAGGCAATACCTGGCGCACTTAAAATTTGCGACAGTAAAAAATTATTTTTTGAATAATTTACTATAGAAAAGGCAATCCCTGGCGTAATTAAAATTTGCGACAGTAGAAAATTATTTTTTGAATAATTTACTATAGAAAAGGCAAGCCCTGGCGCAATTAAAATTTGCGACAATAAAAAATTATTTTTTGAATAATTTACTATAGAAAAGGCAATCCCTGGCGTAATTCAAATTTGCGACAGTAGAAAATTATTTTTTGAATAATTTACTATAGAAAAGGCAATCCCTGGCGTAATTAAAATTTGCGACAGTAGAAAATTATTTTTTGAATAATTTACTATAGAAAAGGCAAGCCCTGGCGCAATTAAAATTTGCGACAATAAAAAATTATTTTTTGCAAAATTTACTATAGAAAAGGCAATCCCTGGCGTAATTAAAATTTGCGACAGTAGAAAATTATTTTTTGAAAAATTTACTATAGAAAAGGCAATCCCTGGCGCACTTAAAATTTGCGACAGTAAAAAATTATTTTTTGAATAATTTACTATAGAAAAGGCAATCCCTGGCGTAATTAAAATTTGCGACAGTAGAAAATTATTTTTTGAATAATTTACTATAGAAAAGGCAATCCCTGGCGCAATTAAAACTTGCGATAGTAAAAAATTAATTTGTGAAAAATTTACCTGGCGAAATTGATATTTGCGAGAGTAAAAAATTATTTTTTGAATAATTTACTATAGAAAAGGCAATCCCTGGCGTAATTAAAATTTGCGACAGTAAAAAATTATTTTTTGAATAATTTACTATAGAAAAGGCAATCCCTGGCGTAATTAAAATTTGCGACAGTATAAAATTATTTTTTGAATAATTTACTATAGAAATGGCAATCCCTGGCGCACTTAAAATTTGCGACAGTAAAAAATTATTTTTTGAATAATTTACTATAGAAAAGGCAATCCCTGGCGCAATTAAAATTTGCGACAGTAAAAAATTATTTTTTGAATAATTTACTATAGAAAAGGCAATCCCTGGCGTAATTAAAATTTGCGACAGTAGAAAATTATTTTTTGAATAATTTACTATAAGAAGGCAATCCCTGGCGTAATTAAAATTTGCGACAGTAGAAAATTATTTTTTGAATAGTTTACTATAGAAAAGGCAATCCCTGGCGTAATTAAAATTTGCGACAGTAGAAAATTATTTTTTGAATAATTTACTATAGAAAATGTAATCCCTGGCGTATTTAAAATTTGCGACAGTAAAAAATTATTTTTTGAATAATTTACTATAGAAAAGGCAATCCCTGGCGTAATTAAAATTTGCGACAGTAGAAAATTATTTTTTGAATAATTTACTATAGAAAAGGCAATCCCTGGCGTAATTAAAATTTGCGACAGTATAAAATTATTTTTTGAATAATTTACTATAGAAAAGGCAATCCCTGGCGTAATTAAAATTTGCGACAGTAGAAAATTATTTTTTGAATAATTTACTATAGAAAAGGCAATCCCTGGCGTAATTAAAATTTGCGACAGTAGAAAATTATTTTTTGAATAATTTACTATAGAAAAGGCAATCCCTGGCGTAATTAAAATTTGCGACAGTAGAAAATTATTTTTTGAATAATTTACTATAGAAAAGGCAATCCCTGGCGTATTTAAAATTTGCGACAGTAAAAAATTATTTTTTGAATAATTTACTATAGAAAAGGCAATCCCTGGCGTAATTAAAATTTGCGACAGTAGAAAATTATTTTTTGAATAATTTACTATAGAAAAGGCAATCCCTGGCGGATTTGAAATTTGCGACAGTAAAAAATTATTTTTTGAATAATTTACTATAGAAAAGGCAATCCCTGGCGTAATTAAAATTTGCGACAGTAGAAAATTATTTTTTGAATAATTTACTCTAGAAAAGGCAATCCCTGGCGCAATTAAAATTTGCGACAATAAAAAATTATTTTTTGCAAAATTTACTTTAGAAAAGGCAATCCCTGGCGTAATTAAAATTTGCGACAGTAGAAAATTATTTTTTGAATAATTTACTATAGAAAAGGCAATCCCTGGCGCACTTAAAATTTGCGACAGTAAAAAATTATTTTTTGAATAATTTACTATAGAAAAGGCAATCCCTGGCGTAATTAAAATTTGCGAAAGTAGAAAATTATTTTTTGAATAATTTACTATAGAAAAGGCAATCCCTGGCGCAATTAAAACTTGCGATAGTAAAAAATTAATTTGTGAAAAATTTACCTGGCGAAATTGAAATTTGCGAGAGTAAAAAATTATTTTTTGAATAATTTACTATAGAAAAGGCAATCCCTGGCGTAATTAAAATTTGCGACAGTAGAAAATTATTTTTTGAATAATTTACTATAGAAAAGGCAAACCCTGGCGCAATTAAAATTTGCGACAGTAAAAAAATATTTTTTGCAAAATTTACTATAGAAAAGGCAATCCCTGGCGTATTTCAAATTTGCGACAGTATAAAATTAATTTTTGAAAAATTTACTGTAGAAAAGGCAATCCCTGGCGCAATTAAAATTTGCGACAGTAGAAAATTATTTTTTGAATAATTTACTGTAGAAAAGGCAATCCCTGGCGCAATTAAAATTTGCGACAGTAAAAAATTATTTTTTGAATAATTTACTGTAGAAAAGGCAAACCCTGGCGCAATTAAAATTTGCGACAGTAGAAAATTATTTTTTGAATAATTTACTATAGAAAAGGCAAGCCCTGGCGCAATTAAAATTTGCGACAATAAAAAATTATTTTTTGCAAAATTTACTATAGAAAAGGCAATCCCTGGCGTAATTAAAATTTGCGACAGTAGAAAATTATTTTTTGAAAAATTTACTATAGAAAAGGCAATCCCTGGCGCACTTAAAATTTGCGACAGTAAAAAATTATTTTTTGAATAATTTACTATAGAAAAGGCAATCCCTGGCGTAATTAAAATTTGCGACAGTAGAAAATTATTTTTTGAATAATTTACTATAGAAAAGGCAATCCCTGGCGCAATTAAAACTTGCGATAGTAAAACATTAATTTGTGAAAAATTTACCTGGCGAAATTGAAATTTGCGAGAGTAAAAAATTATTTTTTGAATAATTTACTATAGAAAAGGCAATCCCTGGCGTAATTAAAATTTGCGACAGTAAAAAATTATTTTTTGAATAATTTACTATAGAAAAGGCAATCCCTGGCGTAATTAAAATTTGCGACAGTATAAAATTATTTTTTGAATAATTTACTATAGAAATGGCAATCCCTGGCGCACTTAAAATTTGCGACAGTAAAAAATTATTTTTTGAATAATTTACTATAGAAAAGGCAATCCCTGGCGCAATTAAAATTTGCGACAGTAAAAAATTATTTTTTGAATAATTTACTATAGAAAAGGCAATCCCTGGCGTAATTAAAATTTGCGACAGTAGAAAATTATTTTTTGAATAATTTACTATAAGAAGGCAATCCCTGGCGTAATTAAAATTTGCGACAGTAGAAAATTATTTTTTGAATAGTTTACTATAGAAAAGGCAATCCCTGGCGTAATTAAAATTTGCGACAGTAGAAAATTATTTTTTGAATAATTTACTATAGAAAATGTAATCCCTGGCGTATTTAAAATTTGCGACAGTAAAAAATTATTTTTTGAATAATTTACTATAGAAAAGGCAATCCCTGGCGTAATTAAAACTTGCGACAGTAGAAAATTATTTTTTGAATAATTTACTATAGAAAAGGCAATCCCTGGCGTAATTAAAATTTGCGACAGTATAAAATTATTTTTTGAATAATTTACTATAGAAAAGGCAATCCCTGGCGTAATTAAAATTTGCGACAGTAGAAAATTATTTTTTGAATAATTTACTATAGAAAAGGCAATCCCTGGCGTAATTAAAATTTGCGACAGTAGAAAATTATTTTTTGAATAATTTACTATAGAAAAGGCAATCCCTGGCGTAATTAAAATTTGCGACAGTAGAAAATTATTTTTTGAATAATTTACTATAGAAAAGGCAATCCCTGGCGTATTTAAAATTTGCGACAGTAAAAAATTATTTTTTGAATAATTTACTATAGAAAAGGCAATCCCTGGCGTAATTAAAATTTGCGACAGTAGAAAATTATTTTTTGAATAATTTACTATAGAAAAGGCAATCCCTGGCGGATTTGAAATTTGCGACAGTAAAAAATTATTTTTTGAATAATTTACTATAGAAAAGGCAATCCCTGGCGTAATTAAAATTTGCGACAGTAGAAAATTATTTTTTGAATAATTTACTCTAGAAAAGGCAATCCCTGGCGCAATTAAAATTTGCGACAATAAAAAATTATTTTTTGCAAAATTTACTTTAGAAAAGGCAATCCCTGGCGTAATTAAAATTTGCGACAGTAGAAAATTATTTTTTGAATAATTTACTATAGAAAAGGCAATCCCTGGCGCACTTAAAATTTGCGACAGTAAAAAATTATTTTTTGAATAATTTACTATAGAAAAGGCAATCCCTGGCGTAATTAAAATTTGCGAAAGTAGAAAATTATTTTTTGAATAATTTACTATAGAAAAGGCAATCCCTGGCGCAATTAAAACTTGCGATAGTAAAAAATTAATTTGTGAAAAATTTACCTGGCGAAATTGAAATTTGCGAGAGTAAAAAATTATTTTTTGAATAATTTACTATAGAAAAGGCAATCCCTGGCGTAATTAAAATTTGCGACAGTAGAAAATTATTTTTTGAATAATTTACTATAGAAAAGGCAAACCCTGGCGCAATTAAAATTTGCGACAGTAAAAAAATATTTTTTGCAAAATTTACTATAGAAAAGGCAATCCCTGGCGTATTTCAAATTTGCGACAGTATAAAATTAATTTTTGAAAAATTTACTGTAGAAAAGGCAATCCCTGGCGCAATTAAAATTTGCGACAGTAGAAAATTATTTTTTGAATAATTTACTGTAGAAAAGGCAATCCCTGGCGCAATTAAAATTTGCGACAGTAAAAAATTATTTTTTGAATAATTTACTGTAGAAAAGGCAAACCCTGGCGCAATTAAAATTTGCGACAGTAAAAAATTATTTTTTGAATAATTTACTATAGAAAAGGCAATCCCTGGCGCACTTAAAATTTGCGACAGTAAAAAATTATTTTTGGAATAATTTACTATAGAAAAGGCAATCCCTGGCGTAGTTAAAATTTGCGACAGTAGAAAATTAGTTCTTGAATAATTTACTATAGAAAAGGCAATCCCTGGCGCAATTAAAACTTGCGATAGTAAAAAATTATTTTTTGAATAATTTACTATAGAAAAGGCCATCCCTGGCGTAATTAAAATTTGCGACAGTAAAAAATTATTTTTTGAATAATTTACTATAGAAAAGGCAATCCCTGGCGTAATAAAAATTTGCGACAGTATAAAATTATTTTTTGAATAATTTACTATAGAAAAGGCAATCCCGGGCGCACTTAAAATTTGCGACAGTAAAAAATTATTTTTTGAATAATTTACTATAGAAAAGGCAATCCCTGACGTAATTAAAATTTGCGACAGTAGAAAATTATTTTTTGAATAATTTACTATAGAAAAGGCAATCCCTGGCGCAATTAAAATTTGAGACAGTAAAAAATTATTTTTTGAATAATTTACTATAGAAAAGGCAATCCCTGGCGTATTTAAAATTTGCGACAGTAAAAAATTATTTTTTGAATAATTTACTATAGAAAAGGCAATCCCTGGCGTATTTCAAATTTGCGACAGTAAAAAATTATTTTTTGAATAATTTACTATAGAAAAGGCAATCCCTGGCGTAATTAAAATTTGCGACAGTAGAAAAATTATTTTTTGAATAATTTACTATAGAAAAGGCAATCCCTGGCGTATTTAAAATTTGCGACAGTAAAAAATTATTTTTTGAATAATTTACTATAGAAAAGGCAATCCCTGGCGTAATTAAAATTTGCGACAGTAGAAAATTATTTTTTGAATAATTTACTATAAAAAGGCAATCCCTGGCGTAATTAAAATTTGCGACAGTGGAAAATTATTTTTTGAATAATTTACTATAGAAAAGGCAATCCCTGGCGCAATTAAAACTTGCGATAGTAAAAAATTATTTTTTGAATAATTTACTATAGAAAAGGCAATCCCTGGCGTAATTAAAATTTGCGACAGTAAAAAATTATTTTTTGAATAATTTACTATAGAAAAGGCAATCCCTGGCGTAATTAAAATTTGCGACAGTAAAAAATTATTTTTTGAATAATTTACTATAGAAAAGGTAATCCCTGGCGCAATTACAATTTGCGACAGTTGAAAATTATTTTTTGAATTATTTACTATAGAAAAGGCAGTCCCTGGCGTATTTAAAGTTTGCGACAGTAGAAAATTATTTTTTGAATAATTTACTATAGAAAAGGCAATCCCTGGCGTAATTAAAATTTGCGACAGTAGAAAATTATTTTTTGAATAATTTACTATAGAAAAGGCAATCCCTGGCGCAATTAAAATTTGCGACAGTAAAAAATTATTTTTTGAATAATTTACTACAGAAAAGGCAATCCCTGGCGTATTTAAAATTTGCGACAAAAAGAAATTAATTTGTGAGAAATTTACTATAGAAAAGGCAATCCCTGGGATATTTAAAATTTGCGACAGTAAAAAATTATTTTTTGAAAAATTTACTATAGAAAAGGCAATCCCTGGCGTAATTAAAATTTGCGACAGTAGAAAATTATTTTTTGAATAATTTACTATAAAAAGGCAATCCCTGGCGTAATTAAAATTTGCGACAGTAGAAAATTATTTTTTGAATAGTTTACTATAGAAAAGGCAATCCCTGGCGTAATTAAAATTTGCGACAGTAGAAAATTATTTTTTGAATAATTTACTATAGAAAAAGCAAGCCCTGGCGCAATTAAAATTTGCGACAATAAAAAATTATTTTTTGCAAAATTTACTATAGAAAAGGCAATCCCTGGCGTAATTAAAATTTGCGACAGTAGAAAATAATTTTTTGAATAATTTACTATAGAAAAGGCAATACCTGGCGCACTTAAAATTTGCGACAGTAAAAAATTATTTTTTGAATAATTTACTATAGAAAAGGCAATCCCTGGCGTAATTAAAATTTGCGACAGTAGAAAATTATTTTTTGAATAATTTACTATAGAAAAGGCAAGCCCTGGCGCAATTAAAATTTGCGACAATAAAAAATTATTTTTTGAATAATTTACTATAGAAAAGGCAATCCCTGGCGTAATTCAAATTTGCGACAGTAGAAAATTATTTTTTGAATAATTTACTATAGAAAAGGCAATCCCTGGCGTAATTAAAATTTGCGACAGTAGAAAATTATTTTTTGAATAATTTACTATAGAAAAGGCAAGCCCTGGCGCAATTAAAATTTGCGACAATAAAAAATTATTTTTTGCAAAATTTACTATAGAAAAGGCAATCCCTGGCGTAATTAAAATTTGCGACAGTAGAAAATTATTTTTTGAATAATTTACTATAGAAAAGGCAATCCCTGGCGCACTTAAAATTTGCGACAGTAAAAAATTATTTTTTGAATAATTTACTATAGAAAAGGCAATCCCTGGCGTAATTAAAATTTGCGACAGTAGAAAATTATTTTTTGAATAATTTACTATAGAAAAGGCAATCCCTGGCGCAATTAAAACTTGCGATAGTAAAAAATTAATTTGTGAAAAATTTACCTGGCGAAATTGAAATTTGCGAGAGTAAAAAATTATTTTTTTAATAATTTACTATAGAAAAGGCAATCCCTGGCGTAATTAAAATTTGCGACAGTAAAAAATTATTTTTTGAATAATTTACTATAGAAAAGGCAATCCCTGGCGTAATTAGAATTTGCGACAGTATAAAATTATTTTTTGAATAATTTACTATAGAAATGGCAATCCCTGGCGCACTTAAAATTTGCGACAGTAAAAAATTATTTTTTGAATAATTTACTATAGAAAAGGCAATCCCTGGCGCAATTAAAATTTGCGACAGTAAAAAATTATTTTTTGAATAATTTACTATAGAAAAGGCAATCCCTGGCGTAATTAAAATTTGCGACAGTAGAAAATTATTTTTTGAATAATTTACTATAAGAAGGCAATCCCTGGCGTAATTAAAATTTGCGACAGTAGAAAATTATTTTTTGAATAGTTTACTATAGAAAAGGCAATCCCTGGCGTAATTAAAATTTGCGACAGTAGAAAATTATTTTTTGAATAATTTACTATAGAAAATGTAATCCCTGGCGTATTTAAAATTTGCGACAGTAAAAAATTATTTTTTGAATAATTTACTATAGAAAAGGCAATCCCTGGCGTAATTAAAATTTGCGACAGTAGAAAATTATTTTTTGAATAATTTACTATAGAAAAGGCAATCCCTGGCGTAATTAAAATTTGCGACAGTATAAAATTATTTTTTGAATAATTTACTATAGAAAAGGCAATCCCTGGCGTAATTAAAATTTGCGACAGTAGAAAATTATTTTTTGAATAATTTACTATAGAAAAGGCAATCCCTGGCGTAATTAAAATTTGCGACAGTAGAAAATTATTTTTTGAATAATTTACTATAGAAAAGGCAATCCCTGGCGTAATTAAAATTTGCGACAGTAGAAAATTATTTTTTGAATAATTTACTATAGAAAAGGCAATCCCTGGCGTATTTAAAATTTGCGACAGTAAAAAATTATTTTTTGAATAATTTACTATAGAAAAGGCAATCCCTGGCGTAATTAAAATTTGCGACAGTAGAAAATTATTTTTTGAATAATTTACTATAGAAAAGGCAATCCCTGGCGGATTTGAAATTTGCGACAGTAAAAAATTATTTGTTGAATAATTTACTATAGAAAAGGCAATCCCTGGCGTAATTAAAATTTGCGACAGTAGAAAATTATTTTTTGAATAATTTACTCTAGAAAAGGCAATCCCTGGCGCAATTAAAATTTGCGACAATAAAAAATTATTTTTTGCAAAATTTACTTTAGAAAAGGCAATCCCTGGCGTAATTAAAATTTGCGACAGTAGAAAATTATTTTTTGAATAATTTACTATAGAAAAGGCAATCCCTGGCGCACTTAAAATTTGCGACAGTAAAAAATTATTTTTTGAATAATTTACTATAGAAAAGGCAATCCCTGGCGTAATTAAAATTTGCGAAAGTAGAAAATTATTTTTTGAATAATTTACTATAGAAAAGGCAATCCCTGGCGCAATTAAAACTTGCGATAGTAAAAAATTAATTTGTGAAAAATTTACCTGGCGAAATTGAAATTTGCGAGAGTAAAAAATTATTTTTTGAATAATTTACTATAGAAAAGGCAATCCCTGGCGTAATTAAAATTTGCGACAGTAGAAAATTATTTTTTGAATAATTTACTATAGAAAAGGCAAACCCTGGCGCAATTAAAATTTGCGACAGTAAAAAAATATTTTTTGCAAAATTTACTATAGAAAAGGCAATCCCTGGCGTATTTCAAATTTGCGACAGTATAAAATTAATTTTTGAAAAATTTACTGTAGAAAAGGCAATCCCTGGCGCAATTAAAATTTGCGACAGTAGAAAATTATTTTTTGAATAATTTACTGTAGAAAAGGCAATCCCTGGCGCAATTAAAATTTGCGACAGTAAAAAATTATTTTTTGAATAATTTACTGTAGAAAAGGCAAACCCTGGCGCAATTAAAATTTGCGACAGTAAAAAATTATTTTTTGAATAATTTACTATAGAAAAGGCAATCCCTGGCGCACTTAAAATTTGCGACAGTAAAAAATTATTTTTGGAATAATTTACTATAGATAAGGCAATCCCTGGCGTAGTTAAAATTTGCGACAGTAGAAAATTAGTTCTTGAATAATTTACTATAGAAAAGGCAATCCCTGGCGCAATTAAAACTTGCGATAGTAAAAAATTATTTTTTGAATAATTTACTATAGAAAAGGCCATCCCTGGCGTAATTAAAATTTGCGACAGTAAAAAATTATTTTTTGAATAATTTACTATAGAAAAGGCAATCCCTGGCGTAATAAAAATTTGCGACAGTATAAAATTATTTTTTGAATAATTTACTATAGAAAAGGCAATCCCGGGCGCACTTAAAATTTGCGACAGTAAAAAATTATTTTTTGAATAATTTACTATAGAAAAGGCAATCCCTGACGTAATTAAAATTTGCGACAGTAGAAAATTAGTTTTTGAATAATTTACTATAGAAAAGGCAATCCCTGGCGCAATTAAAATTTGAGACAGTAAAAAATTATTTTTTGAATAATTTACTATAGAAAAGGCAATCCCTGGCGTATTTAAAATTTGCGACAGTAAAAAATTATTTTTTGAATAATTTACTATAGAAAAGGCAATCCCTGGCGTATTTCAAATTTGCGACAGTAAAAAATTATTTTTTGAATAATTTACTATAGAAAAGGCAATCCCTGGCGTAATTAAAATTTGCGACAGTAGAAAAATTATTTTTTGAATAATTTACTATAGAAAAGGCAATCCCTGGCGTATTTAAAATTTGCGACAGTAAAAAATTATTTTTTGAATAATTTACTATAGAAAAGGCAATCCCTGGCGTAATTAAAATTTGCGACAGTAGAAAATTATTTTTTGAATAATTTACTATAGAAAATGCAATCCCTGTCGTAATTAAAATTTGCGACAGAATAAAATTATTTTTTGAATAATTTACTATAGAAAAGGCAACCCCTGGCGTAATTAAAATTTGCTACAGTAAAAAATTAGTTTTTGAAAAATTTACTATAGAAAAGGCAGTCCCAGGCGCAATTACAATTTGCGACAGTAAAAAATTATTTTTTGAAAAATTTACTGTAGAAAGGCAATCCCAGGCGCAATTAAAATTTGCGACAGTAAAAAATTATTTTTTGAAAAATTTACTATAGAAAAGGCAATCCCTGGCGTATTTAAAATTTGCGACAGTAAAAAATTATTTTTTGAATAATTTACTATAGAAAAGTCAATCCCTGGGGTAATTAAAATTTGCGACAGTAGAAAATTATTTTTTGGAAAATTTACAGTAGAAAAGGCAATCCCTGGCGCAATTAAATCTTGCGATAGTAAAAAATTATTTTTTGAATAATTTACTATAGAAAAGGCAATCCCTGGCGTAATTAAAATTTGCGACAGTAGAAAATTATTTTTTGAATAATTTACTATAGAAAAGGCAATCCCTGGCGTATTTAAAATTTGCGACAGTAAAACATTATTTTTTGAATAATTTACTATAGAAAAGGCAATCCCTGGCGTAATTAAAATTTGCGACAGTAGAAAATTATTTTTTGAATAATTTACTATAGAAAATGCAATCCCTGTCGTAATTAAAATTTGCGACAGTATAAAATTATTTTTTGAATAATTTACTATAGAAAAGGCAATCCCTGGCGTAATTAAAATTTGCGACAGTAAAAAATTAGTTTTTGAAAAATTTACTATAGAAAAGGCAGTCCCAGGCGCAATTACAATTTGCGACAGTAAAAAATTATTTTTTGAAAAATTTACTGTAGAAAGGCAATCCCAGGCGCAATTAAAATTTGCGACAGTAAAAAATTATTTTTTGAAAAATTTACTATAGAAAAGGCAATCCCTGGCGTATTTAAAATTTGCGACAGTAAAAAATTATTTTTTGAATAATTTACTATAGAAAAGTCAATCCCTGGGGTAATTAAAATTTGCGACAGTAGAAAATTATTTTTTGGAAAATTTACAGTAGAAAAGGCAATCCCTGGCGCAATTAAATCTTGCGATAGTAAAAAATTATTTTTTGAATAATTCACTATAGAAAAGGCAATCCCTGGCGTAATTAAAATTTGCGACAGTAGAAAATTATTTTTTGAATAATTTACTATAGAAAAGGCAATCCCTGGCGTAATTAAAATTTGCGACAGTTGAAAATTATTTTTTGAATAATTTACTATAGAAAAGGCAATCCCTGGCGCACTTAAAATTTGCGACAGTAAAAAATTATTTTTTGAATAATTTACTATAGAAAAGGCAATCCCTGGCGCACTTAAAATTTGCGACAGTAAAAAATTATTTTTTGAATAATTTACTATAGAAAAGGCAATCCCTGGCGCAATTAAAATTTGCGACAGTAAAAAATTATTTTTTGAATAATTTACTATAGAAAAGGCAATCCCTGGCGTTATTAAAATTTGCGACAGTAGAAAATTATTTTTTGAATAATTTACTATAGAAATGGCAATCCCTGGCGGATTTGAAATTTGCGAAAGTAAAAAATTTTTTTTGAATAATTTACTATAGAAATGGCAATCCCTGGCGCACTTAAAATTTGCGACGGTAAAAAATTATTTTTTGAATAATTTACTATAGAAAAGGCAATCCCTGGCGCAATTAAAATTTGCGACAGTAAAAAATTATTTTTTGAATAATTTACTATAGAAAAGGCAATCCCTGGCGTAATTAAAATTTGCGACAGTAGAAAATTATTTTTTGAATAATTTACTATAGAAAAGGCAATCCCTGGCGGATTTGAAATTTGCGACAGTAAAAAATTATTTTTTGAATAATTTACTATAGAAAAGGCAATCCCTGGCGTAATTAAAATTTGCGACAGTAGAAAATTATTTTTTGAATAATTTACTATAGAAAAGGCAAACCCTGGCGCAATTAAAATTTGCGACAGTAAAAAAATATTTTTTGCAAAATTTACCATAGAAAAGGCAATCCCTGGCGTATTTCAAATTTCCGACAGTATAAAATTAATTTTTGAAAAATTTACTGTAGAAAAGGCAATCCCTGGCGCAATTAAAATTTGCGACAGTAGAAAATTATTTTTTGAATAATTTACTGTAGAAAAGGCAATCCCTGGCGCAACCAAAATTTGCGACAGTAAAAAATTATTTTTTGAATAATTTACTGTAGAAAAGGCAAACCCTGGCGCAATTAAAATTTGCGACAGTAAAAAATTATTTTTTGAATAATTTACTATAGAAAAGGCAATCCCTGGCGCACTTAAAATTTGCGACAGTAAAAAATTATTTTTTGAATTATTTACTATAGAAAAGGCAATCCCTGGCGTAGTTAAAACTTGCGGCAGTAGAAAATTAGTTTTTGAATAATTTACTATAGAAAAGGCAATCCCTGGCGCAATTAAAACTTGCGATAGTAAAAAATTATTTTTTGAATAATTTACTATAGAAAAGGCAATCCCTGGCGTAATTAAAATTTGCGACAGTAAAAAATTATTTTTTGAATAATTTACTATATGGCGTAATTAAAATTTGCGACAGTATAAAATTATTTTTTGAATAATTTACTATAGAAAAGGCAATCCCGGGCGCACTTAAAATTTGCGACAGTAAAAAATTATTTTTTGAATAATTTACTATAGAAAAGGCAATCCCTGACGTAATTAAAATTTGCGACAGTAGAAAATTATTTTTTGAATAATTTACTATAGAAAAGGCAATCCCTGGCGCAATTAAAATTTGCGACAGTAAAAAATTATTTTTTGAATAATTTACTATAGAAAAGGCAATCCCTGGCGTATTTAAAATTTGCGACAGTAAAAAATTATTTTTTGAATAATTTACTATAGAAAAGGCAATCCCTGGCGTATTTAAAATTTGCGACAGTAAAAAATTATTTTTTGAATAATTTACTATAGAAAAGGCAATCCCTGGCGTAATTAAAATTTGCGACAGTAGAAAATTATTTTTTGAATAATTTACTATAGAAAATGCAATCCCTGTCGTAATTAAAATTTGCGACAGTATAAAATTATTTTTTGAATAATTTACTATAGAAAAGGCAATCCCTGGCGTAATTAAAATTTGCGACAGTAAAAAATTAGTTTTTGAAAAATTTACTATAGAAAAGGCAGTCCCAGGCGCAATTACAATTTGCGACAGTAAAAAATTATTCTTTGAAAAATTTACTGTAGAAAGGCAATCCCAGGCGCAATTAAAATTTGCGACAGTAAAAAATTATTTTTGAAAAATTTACTATAGAAAAGGCAATCCCTGGCGTATTTAAAATTTGCGACAGTAAAAAAATATTTTTTGAATAATTTACTATAGAAAAGTCAATCCCTGGGGTAATTAAAATTTGCGACAGTAGAAAATTATTTTTTGGAAAATTTACAGTAGAAAAGGCAATCCCTGGCGCAATTAAATCTTGCGATAGTAAAAAATTATTTTTTGAATAATTTACTATAGAAAAGGCAATCCCTGGCGTAATTAAAATTTGCGACAGTAGAAAATTATTTTTTGAATAATTTACTATAGAAAAGGCAATCCCTGGCGTATTTAAAATTTGCGACAGTAAAAAATTATTTTTTGAATAATTTACTATAGAAAAGGCAATCCCTGGCGTAATTAAAATTTGCGACAGTAGAAAATAATTTTTTGAATAATTTACTATAGAAAATGCAATCCCTGTCGTAATTAAAATTTGCGACAGTATAAAATTATTTTTTGAATAATTTACTATAGAAAAGGCAATCCCTGGCGTAATTAAAATTTGCGACAGTAAAAAATTAGTTTTTGAAAAATTTACTATAGAAAAGGCAGTCCCAGGCGCAATTACAATTTGCGACAGTAAAAAATTATTTTTTGAAAAATTTACTGTAGAAAGGCAATCCCAGGCGCAATTAAAATTTGCGACAGTAAAAAATTATTTTTTGAAAAATTTACTATAGAAAAGGCAATCCCTGGCGTATTTAAAATTTGCGACAGTAAAAAATTATTTTTTGAATAATTTACTATAGAAAAGTCAATCCCTGGGGTAATTAAAATTTGCGACATTAGAAAATTATTTTTTGGAAAATTTACAGTAGAAAAGGCAATCCCTGTCGCAATTAAATCTTGCGATAGTAAAAAATTATTTTTTGAATAATTTACTATAGAAAAGGCAATCCCTGGCGTAATTAAAGTTTGCGAAAGTAGAAAATTATTTTTTGAATAATTTACTATAGAAAAGGCAATCCCTGGCGTAATTAAAATTTGCGACAATTGAAAATTATTTTTTGAATAATTTACTATAGAAAAGGCAATCCCAGGCGCACTTAAAATTTGCGACAGTAAAAAATTATTTTTTGAATAATTTACTATAGAAAAGGCAATCCCTGGCGCACTTAAAATTTGCGACAGTAAAAAATTATTTTTTGAATAATTTACTATAGAAAAGGCAATCCCTGGCGCAATTAAAATTTGCGACAGTAAAAAATTATTTTTCGAATAATTTACTATAGAAAAGGCAATCCCTGGCGTTATTAAAATTTGCGACAGTAGAAAATTATTTTTTGAAAAATTTACTATAGAAATGGCAATCCCTGGCGGATTTGAAATTTGCGACAGTAAAAAATTTTTTTTGAATAATTTACTATAGAAATGGCAATCCCTGGCGCACTTAAAATATGCGACAGTAAAAAATTATTTTTTGAATAATTTACTATAGAAAAGGCAATCCCTGGCGCAATTAAAATTTGCGACAGTAAAAAATTATTTTTTGAATAATTTACTATAGAAAAGGCAATCCCTGGCGTAATTAAAATTTGCGACAGTAGAAAATTATTTTTGAATAATTTACTATAGAAAAGGCAATCCCTGGCGGATTTGAAATTTGCGACAGTAAAAAATTATTTTTGAATAATTTACTATAGAAAAGGCAATCCCTGGCGTAATTAAAATTTGCGACAGTAGAAAATTATTTTTTGAATAATTTACTATAGAAAAGGCAAACCCTGGCGCAATTAAAATTTGCGACAGTAAACAAATATTTTTTG
>CAWVNZ010001318.1:0-48384 GCA_963930735.1 Dioctria linearis
AAATTTACTGTAGAAAAGGCAATCCCTGGCGCAATTAAAATTTGCGACAGTAGAAAATTATTTTTTGAAAAATTTACTGTAGAAAAGGCAAACCCTGGCGCAATTAAAATTTGCGACAGTAGAAAATTAAATTTTGAAAATTTACTATAGAAGAGGCAATTCCTGGCGTTTTTAAAATTTGCGACAGTAGAAAATTAAATTTTGAAAAATTTACCGTAGAAAAGTTAATTCCTGGCGTAATTAAAATTTGCGACAGAAGAAAATTATTTTTTGAAAAATTTACTGTAGAAAAGGCAATCCCTGGCGCAATTAAAATTTGCGACAGTAGAAAAATTTTTTGAAAAATTTACTATAGAAAAGGCAATCCCTGGCGTAATTAAAATTTGCGACAGTAAAACATTAATTTGTGAAAAATTTACTATAGAAAAGGCAATCCCTGGCGCAATTAAAACTCGCCAAAGTAAAAAATTATTTTTTGAAAAATTTACTATAGAAAAGGCAATCCCTGGCGTAATTAAAATTTGCGACAGTAAAAAATTAATTTTTGAAAAATTTACTATAGAAGAGGCAATCCCTGGCGTATTTAAAATTTGCGACAGTAAAAAATTATTTTTTGAAAAATTTACTGTAGAAAAGGCAATCCCTGGCGCAATTAAAATTTGCGACAGTAAAAAATTAATTTTTGAAAAATTTACTATAGAAAAGGCAATCCCTGGCGTAATTATAATTTGCGACAGTAAAAAATAAATTTGTGAAAAATTTACTATAGAAAAGGCAATCCCTTGCGAAATTAAAACTTGCGACAGTAAAAAATTAATTTGTGAAAAATTTACTATAGAAAGGCAATCCCTGGCGCAGTTAAAACTTGCGACAGTAAAAAAATATTTTTTGAAAAATTTACTATAGAAAAGGCAATCCCTGGCGTATTTAAAATTTGCGACAGTAGAAAATTATTTTTTGAAAATTTACTATAGAAAAGGCAATCCCTGGCGTATTTAAAATTTGCGACAGTAAAAAATTAAATTTTTAAAAATTTACTATAGAAAAGGCAATCCCTGGGGCAATTAAAACTTGCGACAGTAAAAAATTATTTTTTGAAAAATTTACTATAGAAAAGGCATTCCTTGGCGTAATTAAAATTTGCGACAGTAAAAAATTATTTTTTGAAAAATTTACTATAGAAAAGGCAATCCCTGGCGGATTTAAAATTTTCGATAGTAAAAAATTATTTTTTGAAAAATTTACTATAGAAAAGGCAATCCCTGGCGTATTTAAAATTTGCGACAGTAAAAAATTAATTTTTGAAAAATTTACTATAGAAAAGGCAATCCCTGACGCAATTACAATTTGCGACAGTAAAAAATTATTTTTTGAAAAATTTACTATAGAAAAGGCAATCCCTAGCGCAATTAAAATTTGCGACAGTAAAAAATAATTTTTTGAAAAATTTACTATAGAAAAGACAATCCCTGGCGGATTTAAAATTTTCGACAGTAAAAAATTATTTTTTGAAAAATTTACTATAGAAAAGCAATGCCTGGCGTATTTAAAATTTTCGACAGTAAAAAATTATTTTTTGAAAAATTTACTATAGAAAAGGCAATCCCTGGCGCAATTAAAATTTGCGACAGTAAAAAATTATTTTTTGAAAAATTTACTGTAGAAAAGGCAATCCCTGGCGCAATTAAAATTTGCGACAGTAGAAAATTATTTTTTGAATAATTTACTGTAGAAAAGGCAAACCCTGGCGCAATTAAAATTTGCGACAGTAGAAAATTAAATTTTGAAAATTTACTATAGAAAAGGCAATCCCTGGCGTAATTAAAATTTGCGACAGTAGAAAATTATTTTTTGAAAAATTTACTGTACAAAAGGCAATCCCTGGCGCAATTAAAATTTGGAACAGTAAAAAATTATTTTTTGAAAAATTTACTAGAGAAAAGGCAATCCTGGCGTAATTAAAATTTGCGACAGTAAAAAATTAATTTTTGAAAAATTTACTATAGAAAAGGCAATCCCTGACGCAATTACAATTTGCGACAGTAAAAAATTATTTTTTGAAAAATTTACTATAGAAAAGGCAATCCCTAGCGCAATTAAAATTTGCGACAGTAGAAAATTATTTTTTGAAAAATTTACTGTAGAAAAGGCAATCCCTGGCGTATTTAAAATTTGCGACAGTAAAAAATTAATTTGTTTTAAATTTACTATAGAAAGGCAATCCCTGGCGCAATTAAAATTTGCGACAGTAAAAAATTATTTTTTGAAAAATTTACTATAGAAAAGCCAATCCCTGGCGTAATTAAAATTTGCGACAGTAAAAAAATTAATTTTTGAAAAATTTACTATAGAAGAGGCAATCCCTGGCGTATTTAAAATTTGCGACAGTAGAAAATTAAGCTTTGAAAAATTTAGTATAGAAAAGGCAATCCCTGGCGTAATTAAAATTTGCGACAGTAGAAAATTATTTTTTGAAAAATTTACCGTAGAAAAGGTAATCCCTGGCGCAATTAAAATTTGCGACAGTAAAAAATTATTTTTTGAAAAATTTACTGTAGAAAAGGCAATCCCTGGCGCAATTAAAATTTGCGACAGTAGAAAATTATTTTTTGAATAATTTACTGTAGAAAAGGCAAACCCTGGCGCAATTAAAATTTGCGACAGTAGAAAATTAAATTTTGAAAATTTACTATAGAAGAGGCAATTCCTGGCGTTTTTAAAATTTGCGACAGTAGAAAATTAAATTTTGAAAAATTTACCGTAGAAAAGTTAATTCCTGGCGTAATTAAAATTTGCGACAGAAGAAAATTATTTTTTGAAAAATTTACTGTAGAAAAGGCAATCCCTGGCGCAATTAAAATTTGCGACAGTAGAAAATTATTTTTTGAAAAATTTACTATAGAAAAGGCAATCCCTGGCGTAATTAAAATTTGCGACAGTAAAAAATTAATTTTTGAAAAATTTACTATAGAAAAGGCAATCCCTGGCGCAATTAAAACTCGCCACAGTAAAAAATTATTTTTTGAAAAATTTACTATAGAAAAGGCAATCCCTGGCGTAATTAAAATTTGCGACAGTAAAAAATTAATTTTTGAAAAATTTACTATAGAAGAGGCAATCCCTGGCGTATTTAAAATTTGCGACAGTAAAAAATTATTTTTGAAAAATTTACTGTAGAAAAGGCAATCCCTGGCGCAATTAAAATTTGCGACAGTAAAAAATTAATTTTTGAAAAATTTACTATAGAAAAGGCAATCCCTGGCGTAATTAAAATTTGCGACAGTAAAAAATAAATTTGTGAAAAATTTACTATAGAAAAGGCAAACCCTTGCGAAATTAAAACTTGCGACAGTAAAAAATTAATTTGTGAAAAATTTACTATAGAAAGGCAATCCCTGGCGCAGTTAAAACTTGCGACAGTAAAAAAATATTTTTGAAAAATTTACTATAGAAAAGGCAATCCCTGGCGTATTTAAAATTTGCGACAGTAGAAAATTATTTTTTGAAAAATTTACTATAGAAAAGGCAATCCCTGGCGTATTTAAAATTTGCGACAGTAAAAAATTAAATTTTGAAAAATTTACTATAGAAAAGGCAATCCCTGGGGCAATTAAAACTTGCGACAGTAAAAAATTATTTTTTGAAAAATTTACTATAGAAAAGGCATTCCCTGGCGTAATTAAAATTTGCGACAGTAAAAAATTATTTTTTGAAAAATTTACTATAGAAAAGGCAATCCCTGGCGTATTTAAAATTTGCGACAGTAAAAAATTATTTTTTGAAAAATTTACTATAGAAAAGTCAATCACTGGCGTATTTAAATTTGCGACAGTAGAAAATTAAATTTTGAAAAATTTACTATAGAAAATGCAATCCCATACGTAATTAAAATTTGCGACAGTAGAAAATTATTTTTTGAAAAATTTACTGTAGAAATGGCAATCTCTGGCGCAATTAAAATTTGCGACAGTAGAAAATTATTTTTTGAAAAATTTACTATAGAAAAGGCAATCCCTGGCGTAATTAAAATTTGCGACAGTAAAAAATTAGTTTTTGAAAAATTTAATATAGAAAAGGCAATCCCTGGCGCAATTAAAACTTGCGACAGTAAAAAATTAATTTTTGAAAAATTTACTATAGAAGAGGCAATCCCTGGCGTATTTAAAATTTGCGACAGTAAAAAATTATTTTTTGAAAAATTTACTGTAGAAAGGCAATCCCTGGCGCAATTAAAATTTGCGACAGTAAAAAATTAATTTTGAAAAATTTACTATAGAAAAGGCAATCCCTGCGTAATTAAAATTTCCGACAGTAAAAAATTATTTTTTGAAAAATTTACTATAGAAAAGGCAATCCCTGGCGTATTTAAAATTTGCGACAGTAGAAAATTAAATTTTGAAAAATTTACTATAGAAAATGCAGTCCCATACGTAATTAAAACTTGCGACAGTAGAAAATTAATTTTGAAAAATTTACTGTAGAAAAGGCAATCTCTGGCGCAATTAAATTTTGCGACAGTAGAAAATTATTTTTTGAAAAATTTACTATAGAAAAGGCAATCCCTGGCGTAATTAAAATTTGCGACAGTAAAAAATTAGTTTTTGAAAAATTTAATATAGAAAAGGCAATCCCTGGCGCAATTAAAACTTGCGACAGTAAAAAATTAATTTTTGAAAAATTTACTATAGAAGAGGCAATCCCTGGCGTATTTAAAATTTGCGACAGTAAAAAATTATTTTTTGAAAAATTTACTGTAGAAAGGCAATCCCTGGCGCAATTAAAATTTGCGACAGTAAAAAATTAATTTTTGAAAAATTTACTATAGAAGAGGCAATCCCTGGCGTATTTAAAATTTGCGACAGTAAAAAATTATTTTTTGAAAAATTTACTATAGAAAAGGCAATCCCTGGCGTAATTAAAATTTGCGACAGTAAAAAATTAATTTTTGAAAAATTTACTATAGAAGAGGCAATCCCTGGCGTATTTAAAATTTGCGACAGTAAAAAATTATTTTTTGAAAAATTTACTGTAGAAAAGGCAATCCCTGGCGCAATTAAAATTTGCGACAGTAAAAAATTAATTTTTGAAAAATTTACTATAGAAAAGGCAATCCCTGGCGTAATTAAAATTTGCGACAGTAAAAAATAAATTTGTGAAAAATTTACTATAGAAAAGGCAAACCCTTGCGAAATTAAAACTTGCGACAGTAAAAAATTAATTTGTGAAAAATTTACTATAGAAAGGCAATCCCTGGCGCAGTTAAAACTTGCGACAGTAAAAAATTAATTTTTGAAAAATTTACTATAGAAAAGGCAATCCCTGGCGTAATTAAAATTTCCGACAGTAAAAAATTATTTTTGAAAAATTTACTATAGAAAAGGCAATCCCTGGCGTATTTAAAATTTGCGACAGTAGAAAATTAAATTTTGAAAAATTTACTATAGAAAATGCAGTCCCATACGTAATTAAAACTTGCGACAGTAGAAAATTAATTTTTGAAAAATTTACTGTAGAAAAGGCAATCTCTGGCGCAATTAAATTTTGCGACAGTAGAAAATTATTTTTTGAAAAATTTACTATAGAAAAGGCAATCCCTGGCGTAATTAAAATTTGCGACAGTAAAAAATTAGTTTTTGAAAAATTTAATATAGAAAAGGCAATCCCTGGCGCAATTAAAACTTGCGACAGTAAAAAATTAATTTTTGAAAAATTTACTATAGAAGAGGCAATAACTGGCGTATTTAAAATTTGCGACAGTAAAAAATTATTTTTTGAAAAATTTACTGTAGAAAGGCAATCCCTGGCGCAATTAAAATTTGCGACAGTAAAAAATTAATTTTTGAAAAATTTACTGTAGAAAAGGCAGAATCTGGCCCAATTAAAATTTGCGACAGTAGAAAAGTATTTTTTGAAATATTTACTAAAGAAAAGGCAATCCCTGGCGTAATTAAAATTTGCGACAGTAAAAAATTAGTTTTTGAAAAATTTAATATAGAAAAGGCAATCCCTGGCGCAATTAAAACTTGCGACAGTAAAAAATTATTTCTTGAAAAATTTACTATAGAAAAGGCAATCCCTGGCGTTATTAAAATTTGCGACAGTAAAAAATTATTTTTTGAAAAATTTACTATAGAAAAGGCAATCCCTGGCGTATTTAAAATTTGCGACAGTAAAAAATTATTTTTTGAAAAATTTACTATAGAAAAGGCAATCCCTGGCGTAATTAAAATTTGCGACAGCAAAAAATTAATTTGTGAAAAATTTACTGTAGAAAAGGCAAAACCTGGCGTAATTAAAATTTGCGACAGTAGAAAATTATTTTTTGAAAAATTTACTGTAGAAAAGGTAATCCCTGGCGCAATTAAAATTTGCGACAGTAAAAAATTATTTTTTGAAAAATTTACTATATAAAAGGCAATCCTTGGCGTAATTAAAATTTGCGACAGTAAAAAATAATTTTTTGAAAAATTTACTATAGAAAAGGCAATCCCTGGCGTATTTAAAATTTGCGACAGTAAAAAATTATTTTTTTGAATAATTTACTATAGAAAAGGCAATCCCTGGCGGATTAAAAATTTTCGACAATAAAAATTATTTTTTGAAAAATTTACTATAGAAAAGGCAATCCCTGCCGTTATTAAAATTTGCGACAGTAAAAAAATAATTTTTGAAAAATTTACTATAGAAAAGGCAATCCCTGGCGCAATTAAAATTTGCGACAGTAAACATTTTTTTTTGAAAAATTTACTATAGAAAAGGCAATCCCTGACGCAATTAAAATTTGCGACAGTAGAAAATTATTTTTTGAAAAATTTACTGTAGAAAAGGCAATACCTGGCGCAATTAAAATTTGCGACAGTAAAAAATTATTTTTTGAAAAATTTACTATAGAAAAGGCAATCCCTGGCGGATTTAAAATTTTCGACAGTAAAAAATTATTTTTTGAAAAATTTACTATAGAAAGGGCAATCCCTGGCGCAATTAAAATTTGCGACAGTAAAAAATTATTTTTTGAATAATTTACTATAGAAAAGGCAATCCCTGGCGGATTTAAAATTTTCGACAGTAAAAAATTATTTTTTGAAAAATTTACTATAGAAAGGCAATCCTTGGCGTAATTAAAATTTGCGACAGTAAAAAATTAATTTTTGAAAAATTTACTATAGAAAAGGCAATCCCTGGCGCAATTAAAATTTGCGACAGTAAAAAATTATTTTTTGAAAAATTTACTATAGAAAAGGCAATCCCTGGCGTAATTAAAATTTGCGACAGTAAAAAATTAATTTTTGAAAAATTTACTATAGAAAAGGCAATCCCTGGCGCAATTAAAATTTGCGACAGTAGAAAATTATTTTTTGAAAAATTTACTGCAGAAAAGGCAATCCCTGGCGCAATTAAAATTTGCGACAGTAAATAATTATTTATGAAAAATTTACTATAGAAAAGGCAATCCCTGGCGTAATTAAAATTTGCGACAGTAGAAAATAATTTATTGAAAAATTTACTATAGAAAAGGCAATCCCTGGCGTAATTAAAATTTGCGACAGTAAAAAATTAATTTTTGAAAATTTAGTATAGAAAAGGCAATCCCTGGCGCAATTAAAATTTGCGACAGTAAAAAATTATTTTTTGAAAAATTTACTGTAGAAAAGGCAATCCCTGGCGCAATTAAAATTTGCGACAGTAAAAAATTATTTTTTGAAAACTTTACTATAGAAAAGGCAATCCCTGGCGTATTTAAAATTTGCGACAGTAGGAAATTATTTTTTGAAAAATTTTCTATAGAAAAGGCAATTCCTGGCGTATTTAAAATTTGCGACAGTAAAAAATTAATTTTTGAAAAATTTACTATAGAAAAGGCAATCCCTGGCGCAATTAAAATTTGCGACAGTAAAAAATTATTTTTTGAAAAATTTACTATAGAAAAGGCAATCCCTGGCGCAATTAAAATTTGCGACAATAGAAAATCTTTTTTTTGAAAAATTTACTGTAGAAAAGGCAATCCCTGGCGCAATTAAAATTTGCGACAGTAAAAAATTATTTTGTGAAAAATTTACTATAGAAGAGGCAATCCCTGGCGTATTTAAAATTTGCGACTGTAAAAAATTATTTTTTGAAAAATTTACTGTAGAAAAGGCAATCCCTGGCGCAATTAAAATTTGCGACAGTAAAAAATTAATTTTTGAAAAATTTACTATAGAAAAGGCAATCCCTGGCGTAATTAAAATTTCCGACAGTAAAAAATGAATTTGTGAAAAATTTACTATAGAAAAGGCAATCCCTGGCGCAATTAAAATTTGCGACAATAGAAAATCTTTTTTTGAAAAATTTACTGTAGAAAAGGCAATCCCTGGCGCAATTAAAATTTGCGACAGTAAAAAATTATTTTGTGAAAAATTTACTATAGAAGAGGCAATCCCTGGCGTATTTAAAATTTGCGACTGTAAAAAATTATTTTTTGAAAAATTTACTGTAGAAAAGGCAATCCCTGGCGCAATTAAAATTTGCGACAGTAAATAATTATTTTATGAAAAATTTACTATAGAAAAGGCAATCCCTGGCGTAATTAAAATTTGCGACAGTAGAAAATAATTTATTGAAAAATTTACTATAGAAAAGGCAATCCCTGGCGTAATTAAAATTTGCGACAGTAAAAAATCAATTTTTGAAAAATTTAATATAGAAAAGGCAATCCCTGGCGCAATTAAAACTTGCGACAGTAAAAAATTATTTTTTGAAAAATTTACTATAGAAAAGGCAATCCCTGGCGTAATTAAAATTTGCGACAGTAAAAAATTATTTTTTGAAAAATTTACTGTAGAAAGGCAATCCCTGGCGCAATTAAAATTTGCGACAGTAAAAAATTAATTTTTGAAAAATTTACTATAGAAAAGGCAATCCCTGGCGTAATTAAAATTTCCGACAGTAAAAAATTATTTTTTGAAAAATTTACTATAGAAAAGGCAATCCCTGGCGTATTTAAAATTTGCGACAGTAGAAAATTAAATTTTGAAAAATTTACTATAGAAAATGCAGTCCCATACGTAATTAAAACTTGCGACAGTAGAAAATTAATTTTTGAAAAATTTACTGTAGAAAAGGCAATCTCTGGCGCAATTAAAATTTGCGACAGTAGAAAATTATTTTTTGAAAAATTTACTATAGAAAAGGCAATCCCTGGCGTAATTAAAATTTGCGACAGTAAAAAATTAGTTTTGAAAAATTTAATATAGAAAAGGCAATCCCTGGCGCAATTAAAACTTGCGACAGTAAAAAATTAATTTTTGAAAAATTTACTATAGAAGAGGCAATCCCTGGCGTATTTAAAATTTGCGACAGTAAAAAATTATTTTTTGAAAAATTTACTGTAGAAAGGCAATCCCTGGCGCAATTAAAATTTGCGACAGTAAAAAATTAATTTTTGAAAAATTTACTGTAGAAAAGGCAGACTCTGGCGCAATTAAAATTTGCGACAGTAGAAAAGTATTTTTTGAAATATTTACTAAAGAAAAGGCAATCCCTGGCGTAATTAAAATTTGCGACAGTAAAAAATTAGTTTTTGAAAAATTTAATATAGAAAAGGCAATCCCTGGCGCAATTAAAACTTGCGACAGTAAAAAATTATTTCTTGAAAAATTTACTATAGAAAAGGCAATCCCTGGCGTAATTAAAATTTGCGACAGTAAAAAATTATTTTTTGAAAAATTTACTATAGAAAAGGCAATCCCTGGCGTATTTAAAATTTGCGACAGTAAAAAATTATTTTTTGAAAAATTTACTATAGAAAAGGCAATTCCTGGCGTAATTAAAATTTGCGACAGCAAAAAATTAATTTGTGAAAAATTTACTGTAGAAAAGGCAAAACCTGGCGTAATTAAAATTTGCGACAGTAGAAAATTATTTTTTGAAAAATTTACTGTAGAAAAGGTAATCCCTGGCGCAATTAAAATTTGCGACAGTAAAAAATTATTTTTTGAAAAATTTACTATATAAAAGGCAATCCTTGGCGTAATTAAAATTTGCGACAGTAAAAAATTATTTTTTGAAAAATTTACTATAGAAAAGGCAATCCCTGGCGTATTTAAAATTTGCGACAGTAAAAAATTATTTTTTGAATAATTTACTATAGAAAAGGCAATCCCTGGCGGATTAAAAATTTTCGACAATAAAAAATTATTTTTTGAAAAATTTACTATAGAAAAGGCAATCCCTGGCGTTATTAAAATTTGCGACAGTAAAAAAATAATTTTTGAAAAATTTACTATAGAAAAGGCAATCCCTGGCGCAATTAAAATTTGCGACAGTAAACATTTTTTTTTGAAAAATTTACTATAGAAAAGGCAATCCCTGACGCAATTAAAATTTGCGACAGTAGAAAATTATTTTTTGAAAAATTTACTGTAGAAAAGGCAATACCTGGCGCAATTAAAATTTGCGACAGTAAAAAATTATTTTTTGAAAAATTTACTATAGAAAAGGCAATCCCTGGCGGATTTAAAATTTTCGACAGTAAAAAATTATTTTTTGAAAAATTTACTGTAGAAAAGGCAATCCCTGGCGCAATTAAAATTTGCGACAGTAAAAAATTATTTTTTGAATAATTTACTATAGAAAAGGCAATCCCTGGCGGATTTAAGATTTTCGACAGTAAAAAATTATTTTTTGAAAAATTTACTATAGAAAGGCAATCCTTGGCGTAATTAAAATTTGCGACAGTAAAAAATTAATTTTTGAAAAATTTACTATAGAAAAGGCAATCCCTGGCGCAATTAAAATTTGCGACAGTAAAAAATTATTTTTTGAAAAATTTACTATAGAAAAGGCAATCCCTGGCGTAATTAAAATTTGCGACAGTAAAAAATTAATTTTTGAAAAATTTACTATAGAAAAGGCAATCCCTGGCGCAATTAAAATTTGCGACAGTAGAAAATTATTTTTTGAAAAATTTACTGCAGAAAAGGCAATCCCTGGCGCAATTAAAATTTGCGACAGTAAATAATTATTTTATGAAAAATTTACTATAGAAAAGGCAATCCCTGGCGTAATTAAAATTTGCGACAGTAGAAAACAAGTTATTGAAAAATTTACTATAGAAAAGGCAATCCCTGGCGTAATTAAAATTTGCGACAGTAAAAAATTAATTTTTGAAAAATTTAGTATAGAAAAGGCAATCCCTGGCGCAATTAAAATTTGCGACAGTAAAAAATTATTTTTTGAAAAATTTACTGTCGAAAAGGCAATCCCTGGCGCAATTAAAATTTGCGACAGTAAAAAATTATTTTTTGAAAACTTTACTATAGAAAAGGCAATCCCTGGCGTATTTAAAATTTGCGACAGTAGAAAATTATTTTTTGAAAAATTTTCTATAGAAAAGGCAATTCCTGGCGTATTTAAAATTTGCGACAGTAAAAAATTAATTTTTGAAAAATTTACTATAGAAAAGGCAATCCCTGGCGCAATTAAAATTTGCGACAGTAAAAAATTATTTTTTGAAAAATTTACTATAGAAAAGGCAATCCCTGGCGCAATTAAAATTTGCGACAATAGAAAATCTTTTTTTGAAAAATTTACTGTAGAAAAGGCAATCCCTGGCGCATTTAAAATTTGCGACAGTAAAAAATTATTTTGTGAAAAATTTACTATAGAAGAGGCAATCCCTGGCGTATTTAAAATTTGCGACTGTAAAAAATTATTTTTTGAAAAATTTACTGTAGAAAAGGCAATCCCTGGCGCAATTAAAATTTGCGACAGTAAAAAATTAATTTTTGAAAAATTTACTATAGAAAAGGCAATCCCTGGCGTAATTAAAATTTCCGACAGTAAAAAATGAATTTGTGAAAAATTTACTATAGAAAAGGCAATCCCTGGCGCAATTAAAATTTGCGACAATAGAAAATCTTTTTTTGAAAAATTTACTGTAGAAAAGGCAATCCCTGGCGCAATTAAAATTTGCGACAGTAAAAAATTATTTTGTGAAAAATTTACTATAGAAGAGGCAATCCCTGGCGTATTTAAAATTTGCGACTGTAAAAAATTATTTTTTGAAAAATTTACTGTAGAAAAGGCAATCCCTGGCGCAATTAAAATTTGCGACAGTAAATAATTATTTTATGAAAAATTTACTATAGAAAAGGCAATCCCTGGCGTAATTAAAATTTGCGACAGTAGAAAATAATTTATTGAAAAATTTACTATAGAAAAGGCATTCCCTGGCGTAATTAAAATTTGCGACAGTAAAAAATCAATTTTTGAAAAATTTAATATAGAAAAGGCAATCCCTGGCGCAATTAAAACTGCGACAGTAAAAAATTATTTTTTGAAAAATTTACTATAGAAAAGGCAATCCCTGGCGTAATTAAAATTTGCGACAGTAAAAAATTATTTTTGAAAAATTTACTATAGAAAAGGTAATCCCTGGCGTATTTAAAATTTGCGACAGTAAAAAATTATTTTTTGAAAAAATTACTATAGAAAAGGCAATCCCTGGCGCAATTAAAACTTGCGACAGTAAAAAATTAATTTTTGAAAAATTTACTATAGAAGAGGCAATCCCTGGCGTATTTAAAATTTGCGACAGTAAAAAATTATTTTTTGAAAAATTTACTGTAGAAAGGCAATCCCTGGCGCAATTAAAATTTGCGACAGTAAAAATTAATTTTTGAAAAATTTACTGTAGAAAAGGCAGACTCTGGCGCAATTAAAATTTGCGACAGTAGAAAAGTATTTTTTGAAATATTTACTAAAGAAAAGGCAATCCCTGGCGTAATTAAAATTTGCGACAGTAAAAAATTAGTTTTTGAAAAATTTAATATAGAAAAGGCAATCCCTGGCGCAATTAAAATTTGCGACAGTAAAAAATTATTTCTTGAAAAATTTACTATAGAAAAGGCAATCCCTGGCGTAATTAAAATTTGCGACAGTAAAAAATTATTTTTTGAAAAATTTACTATAGAAAAGGCAATCCCTGGCGTATTTAAAATTTGCGACAGTAAAAAATTATTTTTTGAAAAATTTACTATAGAAAAGGCAATCCCTGGCGTAATTAAAATTTGCGACAGCAAAAAATTAATTTGTGAAAAATTTACTGTAGAAAAGGCAAAACCTGGCGTAATTAAAATTTGCGACAGTAAAAAAATAATTTTTGAAAAATTTACTATAGAAAAGGCAATCCCTGGCGCAATTAAAATTTGCGACAGTAAACATTTTTTTTTGAAAAATTTACTATAGAAAAGGCAATCCCTGACGCAATTAAAATTTGCGACAGTAGAAAATTATTTTTTGAAAAATTTACTGTAGAAAAGGCAATACCTGGCGCAATTAAAATTTGCGACAGTAAAAAATTATTTTTTGAAAAATTTACAATAGAAAAGGCAATCCCTGGCGGATTTAAAATTTTCGACAGTAAAAAATTATTATTTGAAAAATTTACTATAGAAAAGGCAATCCCTGGCGCAATTAAAATTTGCGACAGTAAAAAATTATTTTTTGAAAAATTTACTATAGAAAAGGCAATCCCTGGCGTAATTAAAATTTGCGACAGTAAAAAATTAATTTTTGAAAAATTTACTATAGAAAAGGCAATCCCTGGCGCAATTAAAATTTGCGACAGTAGAAAATTATTTTTTGAAAAATTTACTGTAGAAAAGGCAATCCCTGGCGCAATTAAAATTTGCGACAGTAAATAATTATTTTATGAAAAATTTACTATAGAAAAGGCAATCCCTGGCGTAATTAAAATTTGCGACAGTAGAAAATAATTTATTGAAAAATTTACTATAGAAAAGGCAATCCCTGGCGTAATTAAAATTTGCGACAGTAAAAAATTAATTTTTGAAAAATTTAGTATAGAAAAGGCAATCCCTGGCGCAATTAAAATTTGCGACAGTAAAAAATTATTTTTTGAAAAATTTACTGTAGAAAAGGCAATCCCTGGCGCAATTAAAATTTGCGACAGTAAAAAATTATTTTGTGAAAAATTTACTATAGAAGAGGCAATCCCTGGCGTATTTAAAATTTGCGACTGTAAAAAATTATTTTTTGAAAAATTTACTGTAGAAAAGGCAATCCCTGGCGCAATTAAAACTTGCGACAGTAAATAATTATTTTATGAAAAATTTACTATAGAAAAGGCAATCCCTGGCGTAATTAAAATTTGCGACAGTAGAAAATAATTTATTGAAAAATTTACTATAGAAAAGGCAATCCCTGGCGTAATTAAAATTTGCGACAGTAAAAAATCAATTTTTGAAAAATTTAATATAGAAAAGGCAATCCCTGGCGCAATTAAAACTTGCGACAGTAAAAAATTATTTTTTGAAAAATTTACTATAGAAAAGGCAATCCCTGGCGTAATTAAAATTTGCGACAGTAAAAAATTATTTTTGAAAAATTTTCTATAGAAAAGGTAATCCCTGGCGGATTTAAAATTTTCGACAGTAAAAAATTATTTTTTGAAAAATTTACTGTAGAAAAGGTAATCCCTGGCGCAATTAAAATTTGCGACAGTAAAAAATTATTTTTTGAAAAATTTACTATAGCAAAGGCAATCCCTGGCGTAATTAAAATTTGCGAGAGTAAAAAATTATTTTTTGAAAAATTTACTATAGAAAAGGCAATCCCTGGGGCAATTAAAATTTGCGACAGTAAAAAATTATTTTTTGAATAATTTACTATAGAAAAGGCAATCCCTGGCGGATTTAAAATTTTCGACAGTAAAAAATTATTTTTTGAAAAATTTACTATAGAAAGGCAATCCTTGGCGTAATTAAAATTTGCGACAGCAAAAAATTAATTTTTGAAAAATTTACTATAGAAAAGGCAATCCCTGGCGCAATTAAAATTTGCGACAGTAAAAAATTATTTTTTGAAAAATTTACTATAGAAAAGGCAATCCCTGGCGTAATTAAAATTTGCGACAGTAGAAAATTATTTTTTGAAAAATTTACTATAGAAAAGGCAATCCCTGGCGCAATTAAAATTTGCGACAGCAGAAAATTATTTTTTGAAAAATTTACTGTAGAAAAGGCAATCCCTGGTGCAATTAAAATTTGCGACAGTAAAAGATTATTTTATGAAAAATTTACTATAAAAAAGGCAATCCCTGGCGTAATTAAAATTTGCGACAGTAGAAAATTATTTTTTGAAAAATTTACTATAGAAAAGGCAATCCCTGGCGTAATTAAAATTTGCGACAGTAAAAAATTAATTTTTGAAAAATTTACTATAGAAAAGACAATCCCTGGCGCAATTAAAATTTGCGACAGTAACAAATTATTTTTTGAAAAATTTACTATAGAAAAGGCAATCCCTGGCGCAATTAAAATTTGCGACAGTGGAAAATTATTTTTTGAAAAATTTACTGTAGAAAAGGCAATCCCTGGCGCAATTAAAACTTGCGACAGAAAAAATTATTTTTTGAAAAATTTACTATAGAAAAGGCAATCCCTGGCGGATTTAAAATTTTCGACAGAAAAAAATTATTTTTTGAAAAGGCAATCCCTGGCGCAATTAAAATTTGCGACAGTAAAAAAATATTTTTTGAAAAATTTACTATAGAAGAGGCAATCCCTGGCGCAATTAAAATTTGCGACAGTAAAAAAATATTTTTTGAAAAATTTACTATAGAAAAGGCAATCCCTGGCGGATTTAAAATTTTCGACAGAAAAAAATTATTTTTTGAAAAGGCAATCCCTGGCGCAATTAAAATTTGCGACAGTAAAAAATTATTTTTTGAAAAATTTACTATAGAAAAGGCAATCTATAGCGTAATTAAAATTTGCGACAGTAAAAAATTAATTTTTGAAAAATTTACTATAGAAAAGGCAATCCCTGGTGCAATTAAAATTTGCGACAGTAAAAGATTATTTTATGAAAAATTTACTATAAAAAAGGCAATCCCTGGCGTAATTAAAATTTGCGACAGTAGAAAATTATTTTTTGAAAAATTTACTATAGAAAAGGCAATCCCTGGCGTAATTAAAATTTGCGACAGTAAAAAATTAATTTTTGAAAAATTTACTATAGAAAAGGCAATCCCTGGCGCAATTAAAACTTGCGACAGAAAAAATTATTTTTTGAAAAATTTACTATAGAAAAGGCAATCCCTGGCGGATTTAAAATTTTCGACAGAAAAAAATTATTTTTTGAAAAGGCAATCCCTGGCGCAATTAAAATTTGCGACAGTAAAAAATTATTTTTTGAAAAATTTACTATAGAAAAGGCAACCTATAGCGTAATTAAAATTTGCGACAGTAAAAAATTAATTTTTGAAAAATTTACTATAGAAAAGGCAATCCCTGGCGGAATTAAAATTTGCGACAGTGGAATATTATTTTTTGAAAAATTTACTGTAGAAAAGGCAATCCCTGGCGCAATTAAAATTTGCGACAGTGGAAAATTATTTTTTGAAAAATTTACTGTAGAAAAGGCAATCCCTGGCGCAATTAAAATTTGCGACAGTAAAAAATATTTTTTGAAAAATTTATTATAGAAAAGGCAATCCCTGGCGGATTTAAAATTTTCGACAGAAAAAAATTATTTTTTGAAAAGGCAATCCCTGGCGCAATTAAAATTTGCGACAGTAAAAAACTATTTTTTGAAAAATTTACTATAGAAAAGGCAATCCCTGGCGTAATTAAAATTTGCGACAGTAAATATTAATTTTTGAAAAATTTACTATAGAAAAGGCAATCCCTGGCGGAATTATAATTTGCGACAGTGGACAATTATTTTTTGAAAAATTTACTGTAGAAAAGGAAATCCCTGGCGCAATTAAAATTTGCGACAGAAAAAATAATTTTTTGAAAAATTTACTATAGAAAAGGCAATCCCTGGCGTAATTAAAATTTGCGACAGTAGAAAATTATTTTTTGAAAAATTTACTATAGAAAAGGCAATCCCTGGCGTAATTAAAATTTGCGACAGTAAAAAATTAATTTTTGAAAAATTTACTATAGGAAAGGCAATCCCTGGAGCAATTAAAATTTGCGACATTAAAAAATTATTTTTTGAAAAATTTGCTATAGAAAAGGCAATCCCTGGCGCAATTAAAATTTGCGACAGTAGAAAATCTTTTTTTGAAAACTTTACTGTAGAAAATGCAATCCCTGGCGCAATTAAAATTTGCGACAGTAAAAAATTATTTTTTGAAAAATTTACTATAGAAAAGGCAGTCCCTGGCGGATTTAAAATTTTCGACAGTAAAAAATTATTTTTTGAAAAGGCAATCCCTGGCGCAATTAAAATTTGCGACAGTAGAAAATCTTTTTTTGAAAACTTTACTGTAGAAAATGCAATCCCTGGCGCAATTAAAATTTGCGACAGTAAAAAATTATTTTTTGAAAAATTTACTGTAGAAAGGCAATCCCTGGCGCAATTAAAATTTGCGACAGTAAAAAATAATTTTTTGAAAAATTTACTATAGAAAAGGCAATCTCTGGCGGATTTAAAATTTTCGACAGTAAAAAATTATTTTTTGAAAAATTTACTATAGAAAAGGCAATCCCTGGCGCAATTAAAATTTGCGACAGTAAAAAATTATTTTTGAATAATTTACTATAGAAAAGGCAATCCTTGGCGGATTTAAAATTTTCGACAGTAAAAAATTATTTTTTGAAAAATTTACTATAGAAAAGGCAATCCCTGGCGTAATTAAAATTTGCGACAGTAAAAAATTAATTTTTGAAAAATTTACTATAGAAAAGTCAATCCCTGGCGCAATTAAAATTTGCGACAGTAAAAAATTATTTTTTGAAAAATTTACTATAGAAATGGCAATCCCTGGCGTAATTAAAATTTGCGACAGTAAAAAATTAATTTTTGAAAAATTTACTATAGAAAAGGCAATCCCTGGGGCAATTAAAATTTGCGACAGTAGAAAATAATTTTTTGAAAAATTTAATGTAGAAAAGGCAATCCCTGGCGCAATTAAAATTGCGACAGTAAAAAATTATTTTTTGAAAAATTTACTATAGAAAAGGCAATCCCTGGCGTAATTAAAATTTGCGACAGTAGAAAATTATTTTTTGAAAAATTTACTATAGAAAAGGCAATCCCTGGCGTAATTAAAATTTGCGACAGTAAAAAATTAATTTTTTAAAAATTTACTATAGAAAAGGCAATCCCTGGCGCAATTAAAATTTGCGACAGTAAAAAATTATTTTTTGAAAAATTTACTATAGAAAGGGCAATCCCTGGCGTATTTAAAATTTGCGACAGTAGAAAATTATTTTTTGAAAAATTTACTATAGAAAAGGCAATCCCTGGCGTATTTAAAATTTGCGACAGTAAAAAATTAATTTTTGAAAAATTTACTATAGAAAAGGCAACCCCTGGCGTATTTAAAATTTTCGACAGTAAAAAATTATTTTTTGAAAAATTTACTATAGAAAAGGCCATCCATGGCGTATTTAAAATTTGCGACAGTAGAAAATTATTTTTTGAAAAATTTACTATAGAAAAGGCAATCCCTGGCGTATTTAAAATTTGCGACAGTAAAAAATTAATTTTTGAAAAATTTACTATAGAAAAGGCAATCATCCCTGGCGCAATTAAAATTTGCGACAGTAAAAAATTATTTTTTGAAAAATTTACTATAGAAAAGGCAATCCCTGTCGCAATTAAAATTTGCGACAGTAGAAAATTATTTTTTGAAAAATTTACTGTAGAAAAGGCAATCCCTGGCGCAATTAAAATTTGCGACAGTAAAAAATTATTTTTTGAAAAATTTATTATAGAAAAGGCAATCCCTGGCGGATTTAACATTTTCGACAGTAAAAAATTATTTTTTGAAAAATTTACTATAGAAAAGGCAATCCCTGGCGCAATTAAAATTTGCGACAGTAAAAAATTATTTTTTGAAAAATTTACTATAGAAAAGGCAATACCTGGCGTAATTAAATATAAAATGTATTAAATATAAAATGTAAAAAAATATTTTTTGAAAAATTTACTATAGAAAAGGCAATCCCTGGCGTAATTAAAATTTGCGACAGTAAAAAATTAATTTTTGAAAAATTTACTATAGAAAAGGCAATCTCTGGCGTATTTAAAATTTTCGACAGTAAAAAATTATTTTTTGAAAAATTTATTATAGAAAAGGCAATCCCTGGCGGACTTAAAATTTTCGATAGTAAAAAATTATTTTTTGAAAAATTTACTATAGAAAAGGCAATCCCTGGCGCAATTAAAATTTGCGACAGTAAAAAATTTTTTTTGAAAAATTTACTATAGAAAAGGCAATCCCTGGCGCAATTAAAATTTGCGACAGTAGAAAATTATTTTTTGAAAAATTTACTGTAGAAAAGGCAATCCCTGGCGCAATTAAAATTAGCGACAGTAAAAAATAATTTTTTGAAAAATTTACTATAGAAAAGGCAATCCCTGGCGGATTTAAAATTTTCGACAGTAAAAAATTATTTTTTGAAAAATTTACTATAGAAAAGGCAATCCCTGGCGCAATTAAAATTTGCGACAGTAAAAAATTATTTTTTGAAAAATTTACTATAGAAAAGGCAATCCCTGGCGTAGTTAAAATTTGCGACAGTAGAAAATTATTTTTTGAAAAATTTACTATAGAAAGGGCAATCCCTGGCGTAATTAAAATTTGCGACAGTAAAAAATTAATTTTTGAAAAATTTACTATAGAAAAGGCAATCCCTGGCGCAATTAAAATTTGCGATAGTAAAAAATTATTTTTTGAAAAATTTACTATAGAAAAGGCAATCCCTGGTGTAATTAAAATTTGCGACAGTAAAAAATTAATTTTTGAAAAATTTACTATAGAAAAGGCAATCCCTGGCGCAATTAAAATTTGCGACAATAGAAAATTATTTTTTGAAAAATTTACTGTAGAAAAGGCAATCCCTGGCGCAATTAAAATTTGCAACAGTAAAAAATTAATTTTTGAAAAATTTACTATAGAAAAGGCAATCCCTGGCGCAATTAAAATTTGTGACAGTAAAAAATTATTTTTTGAAAAATTTACTATAGAAAAGGCAATCCCTGGCGTAATTAAAATTTGCGACAGTAAAAAATTAATTTTTGAAAAATTTACTATAGAAAAGGCAATCCCTGGCGCAATTAAAATTTGCGACAGTAGAAAATAATTTTTTGAAAAATTTACTGTAGAAAAGGCAATCCCTGGCACAATTAAAATTTGCGACAGTAAAAAATTATTTTTTGAAAAATTTACTATAGAAATGGCAATCCCTGGCGTAATTAAAATTTGCGACAGTAGAAAATTATTTTTTGCAAAATTTACTATAGAAAAGGCAATCCCTGGCGTAATTAAAATTGCGACAGTAAAAAATTAATTTTTGAAAAATTTACTATAGAAAAGGCAATCCCTAGCGCAATTAAAATTTGCGACAGTAAAAAATTATTTTTTGAAAAATTTACTATAGAAAAGGCAATCCCTGGCGTAATTAAAATTTGCGACAGTAAAAAATTAATTTTTGAAAAATTTACTATAGAAAAGGCAATCCCTGGCGCAATTAAAAATTTGCGACAGTAGAAAATTATTTTTTGAAAAATTTACTGTAGAAAAGGCAATCTCTTGCGCAATTAAAATTTACGACAGTAAAAAATTAATTTTTGAAAAATTTACTATAGAAAAGGCAATCCCTGGCGCAATTAAAATTTGCGACAGTAAAAAATTATTTTTTGAAAAATTTACTATAGAAAAGGCAATCCCTGGCGCAATTAAAATTTGCGACAGTAAAAATTTTTTTTTGAAAAATTTACTATAGAAAAGGCAATCCCTGGCGCAATTAAAATTTGCGACAGTAGAAAATTATTTTTTGAAAAATTTACTGTAGAAAAGGCAATCCCTGGCGCAATTAAAATTAGCGACAGTAAAAAATAATTTTTTGAAAAATTTACTATAGAAAGGCAATCCCTGGCGGATTTAAAATTTTCGACAGTAAAAAATTATTTTTTGAAAAATTTACTAAAGAAAAGGCAATCCCTGGCGCAATTAAAATTTGCGACAGAAAAAAATTATTTTTTGAAAAATTTTCTATAGAAAAGGCAATCCCTGGCGTAGTTAAAATTTGCGACAGTAGAAAATTATTTTTTGAAAAATTTACTATAGAAAGGGCAATCCCTGGCGTAATTAAAATTTGCGACAGTAAAAAATTAATTTTTGAAAAATTTACTATAGAAAAGGCAATCCCTGGCGCAATTAAAATTTGCGATAGTAAAAAATTATTTTTTGAAAAATTTACTATAGAAAAGGCAATCCCTGGTGTAATTAAAATTTGCGACAGTAAAAAATTAATTTTTGAAAAATTTACTATAGAAAAGGCAATCCCTGGCGCAATTAAAATTTGCGACAATAGAAAATTATTTTTTGAAAAATTTACTGTAGAAAAGGCAATCTCTGGCGTATTTAAAATTTGCGACAGTAAAAAATTATTTTTTGAAAAATTTATTATAGAAAAGGCAATCCCTGGCGGATTTAAAATTTTCGATAGTAAAAAATTATTTTTTGAAAAATTTACTATAGAAAAGGAATCCCTGGCGCAATTAAAATTTGCGACAGTAAAAAAAAATTTTTTGAAAAATTTACTATAGAAAAGGCAATCCCTGGCGCAATTAAAATTTGCGACAGTAGAAAATTATTTTTTGAAAAATTTACTGTAGAAAAGGCAATCCCTGGCGCAATTAAAATTAGCGACAGTAAAAAATATTTTTTTGAAAAATTTACTATAGAAAAGGCAATCCCTGGCGGATTTAAAATTTTCGACAGTAAAAAATTATTTTTTGAAAAATTTACTATAGAAAAGGCAATCCCTGGCGCAATTAAAATTTGCGACAGTAAAAAATTATTTTTTGAAAAATTTACTATAGAAAAGGCAATCCCTGGCGTAGTTAAAATTTGCGACAGTAGAAAATTATTTTTTGAAAAATTTACTATAGAAAGGGCAATCCCTGGCGTAATTAAAATTTGCGACAGTAAAAAATTAATTTTTGAAAAATTTACTATAGAAAAGGCAATCCCTGGCGCAAATAAAATTTGCGATAGTAAAAAATTATTTTTTGAAAAATTTACTATAGAAAAGGCAATCCCTGGTGTAATTAAAATTTGCGACAGTAGAAAATTATTTTTTGAAAAATTTACTATAGAAAAGGCAATCCCTGGCGTAATTAAAATTGCGACAGTGTAATATTAATTTTTGAAAAATTTACTATAGAAAAGGCAATCCCTGGCGCAATTAAAATTTGCGACAGTAAAAAATTATTTTTTGAAAAATTTACTATAGAAAAGGCAATCCCTGGCGTAATTAAAATTTGCGACAGTAAAAAATTATTTTTTGAAAAAATTACTATAGATAAGGCAATCCCTGGCGCAATTAAAATTTGCGACAGTAGAAAATTATTTTTTGAAAAATTTACTGTAGAAAAGGCAATCCCTGGCGCAGTAAAAAATTATTTTTTGAAAAATTTACTATAGAAAAGGCAATCCCTGGCGGATTTAAAATTTTTGACAGTAACAAATTATTTTTTGAAAAATTTACTATAGAAAAGGCAATCCCTGGCGCAATTAAAATTTGTGACAGTAAAAAATTATTTTTTGAAAAATTTACTATAGAAAAGGCAATCCCTGGCGTAATTAAAATTTGCGACAGTAAAAAATTAATTTTTGAAAAATTTACTATAGAAAAGGCAAACCCTGGCGCAATTAAAATTTGCGACAGTAGAAAATAATTTTTTGAAAAATTTACTGTAGAAAAGGCAATCCCTGGCACAATTAAAATTTGCGACAGTAAAAAATTATTTTTTGAAAAATTTACTATAGAAATGGCAATCCCTGGCGTAATTAAAATTTGCGACAGTAGAAAATTATTTTTTGAAAAATTTACTATAGAAAAGGCAATCCCTGGCGTAATTAAAATTGCGACAGTAAAATATTAATTTTTGAAAAATTTACTATAGAAAAGGCAATCCCTGGCGCAATTAAAATTTGCGACAGTAAAAAATTATTTTTTGAAAAATTTACTATAGAAAAGGCAATCCCTGGCGTAATTAAAATTTGCGACAGTAAAAAATTATTTTTTGAAAAAATTACTATAGATAAGGCAATCCCTGGCGCAATTAAAATTTGCGACAGTAGAAAATTATTTTTTGAAAAATTTACTGTAGAAATGGCAATCCCTGGCGCAGTAAAAAATTATTTTTTGAAAAATTTAATATAGAAAAGGCAATCCCTGGCGGATTTAAAATTTTTGACAGTAACAAATTATTTTTTGAAAAATTTACTATAGAAAAGGCAATCCCTGGCGCAATTAAAATTTGCGACAGTAGAAAATTATTTTTTGAAAAATTTACTGTAGAAAAGGCAATCCCTGGCGCAATTAAAATTAGCGACAGTAAAAAATATTTTTTTGAAAAATTTACTATAGAAAAGGCAATCCCTGGCGGATTTAAAATTTTCGACAGTAAAAAATTATTTTTTGAAAAATTTACTATAGAAAAGGCAATCCCTGGCGCAATTAAAATTTGCGACAGTAAAAAATTATTTTTTGAAAAATTTACTATAGAAAAGGCAATCCCTGGCGTAGTTAAAATTTGCGACAGTAGAAAATTATTTTTTGAAAAATTTACTATAGAAAGGGCAATCCCTGGCGTAATTAAAATTTGCGACAGTAAAAAATTAATTTTTGAAAAATTTACTATAGTAAAGGCAATCCCTGGCGCAAATAAAATTTGCGATAGTAAAAAATTATTTTTTGAAAAATTTACTATAGAAAAGGTGTAATTAAAATTTACTATAGTAAAGGCAATCCCTGGCGCAAATAAAATTTGCGATAGTAAAAAATTATTTTTTGAAAAATTTACTATAGAAAAGGTGTAATTAAAATTTGCGACAGTAAAAAATTAATTTTTGAAAAATTTACTATAGAAAAGGCAATCCCTGGCGCAATTAAAATTTGCGACAATAGAAAATTATTTTTTGAAAAATTTACTGTAGAAAAGGCAATCCCTGGCGCAATTAAAATTTGCAACAGTAAAAAATTAATTTTTGAAAAATTTACTATAGAAAAGGCAATCCCTGGCGCAATTAAAATTTGTGACAGTAAAAAATTATTGTTTGAAAAATTTACTATAGAAAAGGCAATCCCTGGCGTAATTAAAATTTGCGACAGTAAAAAATTAATTTTTGAAAAATTTACTATAGAAAAGGCAATCCCTGGCGCAATTAAAATTTGCGACAGTAGAAAATAATTTTTTGAAAAATTTACTGTAGAAAAGGCAATCCCTGGCACAATTAAAATTTGCGACAGTAAAAAATTATTTTTTGAAAAATTTACTATAGAAATGGCAATCCCTGGCGTAATTAAAATTTGCGACAGTAGAAAATTATTTTTTGAAAAATTTACTATAGAAAAGGCAATCCCTGGCGTAATTAAAATTGCGACAGTAAAATATTAATTTTTGAAAAATTTACTATAGAAAAGGCAATCCCTGGCGCAATTAAAATTTGCGACAGTAAAAAATTATTTTTTGAAAAATTTACTATAGAAAAGGCAATCCCTGGCGTAATTAAAATTTGCGACAGTAAAAAATTATTTTTTGAAAAAATTACTATAGATAAGGCAATCCCTGGCGCAATTAAAATTTGCGACAGTAGAAAATTATTTTTTGAAAAATTTACTGTAGAAATGGCAATCCCTGGCGCAGTAAAAAATTATTTTTTGAAAAATTTAATATAGAAAAGGCAATCCCTGGCGGATTTAAAATTTTTGACAGTAACAAATTATTTTTTGAAAAATTTACTATAGAAAAGGCAATCCCTGGCGCAATTAAAATTTGCGACAGTAGAAAATTATTTTTTGAAAAATTTACTGTAGAAAAGGCAATCCCTGGCGCAATTAAAATTAGCGACAGTAAAAAATATTTTTTTGAAAAATTTACTATAGAAAAGGCAATCCCTGGCGGATTTAAAATTTTCGACAGTAAAAAATTATTTTTTGAAAAATTTACTATAGAAAAGGCAATCCCTGGCGCAATTAAAATTTGCGACAGTAAAAAATTATTTTTTGAAAAATTTACTATAGAAAAGGCAATCCCTGGCGTAGTTAAAATTTGCGACAGTAGAAAATTATTTTTTGAAAAATTTACTATAGAAAGGGCAATCCCTGGCGTAATTAAAATTTGCGACAGTAAAAAATTAATTTTTGAAAAATTTACTATAGTAAAGGCAATCCCTGGCGCAAATAAAATTTGCGATAGTAAAAAATTATTTTTTGAAAAATTTACTATAGAAAAGGTGTAATTAAAATTTACTATAGTAAAGGCAATCCCTGGCGCAAATAAAATTTGCGATAGTAAAAAATTATTTTTTGAAAAATTTACTATAGAAAAGGTGTAATTAAAATTTGCGACAGTAAAAAATTAATTTTTGAAAAATTTACTATAGAAAAGGCAATCCCTGGCGCAATTAAAATTTGCGACAATAGAAAATTATTTTTTGAAAAATTTACTGTAGAAAAGGCAATCCCTGGCGCAATTAAAATTTGCAACAGTAAAAAATTAATTTTTGAAAAATTTACTATAGAAAAGGCAATCCCTGGCGCAATTAAAATTTGTGACAGTAAAAAATTATTGTTTGAAAAATTTACTATAGAAAAGGCAATCCCTGGCGTAATTAAAATTTGCGACAGTAAAAAATTAATTTTTGAAAAATTTACTATAGAAAAGGCAATCCCTGGCGCAATTAAAATTTGCGACAGTAGAAAATAATTTTTTGAAAAATTTACTGTAGAAAAGGCAATCCCTGGCACAATTAAAATTTGCGACAGTAAAAAATTATTTTTTGAAAAATTTACTATAGAAATGGCAATCCCTGGCGTAATTAAAATTTGCGACAGTAGAAAATTATTTTTTGAAAAATTTACTATAGAAAAGGCAATCCCTGGCGTAATTAAAATTGCGACAGTAAAATATTAATTTTTGAAAAATTTACTATAGAAAAGGCAATCCCTGGCGCAATTAAAATTTGCGACAGTAAAAAATTATTTTTTGAAAAATTTACTATAGAAAAGGCAATCCCTGGCGTAATTAAAATTTGCGACAGTAAAAAATTATTTTTTGAAAAAATTACTATAGATAAGGCAATCCCTGGCGCAATTAAAATTTGCGACAGTAGAAAATTATTTTTTGAAAAATTTACTGTAGAAAATGCAATCCCTGGCGCAGTAAAAAATTATTTTTTGAAAAATTTACTATAGAAAAGGCAATCCCTGGCGGATTTAAAATTTTTGACAGTAACAAATTATTTTTTGAAAAATTTACTATAGAAAAGGCAATCCCTGGCGCAATTAAAATTTGCGACAGTAGAAAATTATTTTTTGAAAAATTTACTGTAGAAAAGGCAATCCCTGGCGCAATTAAAATTAGCGACAGTAAAAAATATTTTTTTGAAAAATTTACTATAGAAAAGGCAATCCCTGGCGGATTTAAAATTTTCGACAGTAAAAAATTATTTTTTGAAAAATTTACTATAGAAAAGGCAATCCCTGGCGCAATTAAAATTTGCGACAGTAAAAAATTAATTTTTGAAAAATTTACTATAGAAAAGGCAATCCCTGGCGCAATTAAAATTTGCGACAATAGAAAATTATTTTTTGAAAAATTTACTGTAGAAAAGGCAATCCCTGGCGCAATTAAAATTTGCAACAGTAAAAAATTAATTTTTGAAAAATTTACTATAGAAAAGGCAATCCCTGGCGCAATTAAAATTTGTGACAGTAAAAAAATTATTTTTTGAAAAATTTACTATAGAAAAGGCAATCCCTGGCGTAATTAAAATTTGCGACAGTAAAAAATTAATTTTTGAAAAAATTTACTATAGAAAAGGCAATCCCTGGCGCAATTAAAATTTGCGACAGTAGAAAATAATTTTTTGAAAAATTTACTGTAGAAAAGGCAATCCCTGGCACAATTAAAATTTGCGACAGTAAAAAATTATTTTTTGAAAAATTTACTATAGAAATGGCAATCCCTGGCGTAATTAAAATTTGCGACAGTAGAAAATTATTTTTTGAAAAATTTACTATAGAAAAGGCAATCACTGGCGTAATTAAAAGTGCGACAGTAAAATATTAATTTTTGAAAAATTTACTATAGAAAAGGCAATCCCTGGCGCAATTAAAATTTGCGACAGTAAAAAATTATTTTTGAAAAATTTACTATAGAAAAGGCAATCCCTGGCGTAATTAAAATTTGCGACATTAAAAAATTATTTTTTGAAAAAATTACTATAGATAAGGCAATCTCTGGCGCAATTAAAATTTGCGACAGTAGAAAATTATTTTTTGAAAAATTTACTGTAGAAAAGGCAATCCCTGGCGCAGTAAAAAATTATTTTTTGAAAAATTTACTATAGAAAAGGCAATCCCTGGCGGATTTAAAATTTTTGACAGTAACTAATTATTTTTTGAAAAATTTACTATAGAAAAGGCAATCCCTGGCGCAATTAAAATTTGCGACAGTAAAAAATTGTTTTTTGAAAAATTTACTATAGAAATGGCAATCCCTGGCGTAATTAAAATTTGTGACAGTAAAAAATTATTTTTTGAAAAATTTACTATAGAAAAGGCAATCCCTGGCGTAATTAAAATTTGCGACAGTAAAAAATTAATTTTTGAAAAATTTACTATAGAAAAGGCAATCCCTGGCGCAATTAAAATTGCGACAGTAGAAAATAATTTTTTGAAAAATTTACTGTAGAAAAGGCAATCCCTGGCACAATTAAAATTTGCGACAGTAAAAAATTATTTTTTGAAAAATTTACTATAGAAATGGCAATCCCTGGCGTAATTAAAATTTGCGACAGTAGAAAATTATTTTTTGAAAAATTTACTATAGAAAAGGCAATCACTGGCGTAATTAAAAGTGCGACAGTAAAATATTAATTTTTGAAAAATTTACTATAGAAAAGGCAATCCCTGGCGCAATTAAAATTTGCGACAGTAAAAAATTATTTTTTGAAAAATTTACTATAGAAAAGGCAATCCCTGGCGTAATTAAAATTTGCGACATTAAAAAATTATTTTTTGAAAAAATTACTATAGATAAGGCAATCTCTGGCGCAATTAAAATTTGCGACAGTAGAAAATTATTTTTTGAAAAATTTACTGTAGAAAAGGCAATCCCTGGCGCAGTAAAAAATTATTTTTTGAAAAATTTACTATAGAAAAGGCAATCCCTGGCGGATTTAAAATTTTTGACAGTAACTAATTATTTTTTGAAAAATTTACTATAGAAAAGGCAATCCCTGGCGCAATTAAAATTTGCGACAGTAAAAAATTGTTTTTTGAAAAATTTACTATAGAAATGGCAATCCCTGGCGGATTTAAAATTTTCGACAGTAAAAAATTATTTTTTGAAAAATTTACTATAGAAAAGGCAATCCCTGGCGCAATTAAAATTTGCGACAGTAAAAAATTATTTTTTGAATAATTTACTATAGAAAAGGCAATCCCTGGCGGATTTAAAATTTTCGACAGTGAAAAATTATTTTTTGAAAAATTTACTATAGAAAAGGCAATCCCTGGCGTAATTAAAATTTGCTCAGTAAAAAATTAATTTTTGAAAAATTTACTATAGAAAAGGCAATCCCTGGCGCAATTAAAATTTGCGACAGTAAAAAATTATTTTTTGAAAAATTTACTATAGAAAAGGCAATCCCTGGCGTAATTAAAATTTGCGACAGTAAAAAATTAATTTTGAAAAATTTACTATAGAAAAGGCAATCCCTGGCGCAATTAAAATTTGCGACAGTAGAAAATTATTTTTTGAAAAATTTACTGTAGAAAAGGCAATCCTTGGCGCAATTAAAATTTGCGACAGTAAAAAATATTTTTTGAAAAATTTACTATAGAAAAGGCAATCCCTGGCGCAATTAAAATTTGCGACAATAAAAAATTATTTTTTGAAAAATTTACTATAGAAAAGGCAATCCTTGGCGGATTTAAAATTTTCGACAGTAACAAATTATTTTTTGAAAAATTTACTATAGAAAAGGCAATCCCTGGCGCAATTAAAATTTGCGACAGTAAAAAATTATTTTTTGAATAATTTACTATAGAAAAGGCAAACCCTGGCGGATTTAAAATTTTCGACAGTAAAAAATTATTTTTTGAAAAAGTTACTATAGAAAAGGCAATCCCTGGCGTAATTAAAATTTGCGACAGTAAAAAATTAATTTTTGAAAAATTTACTGTAGAAAAGGCAATCCCTGGCACAATTATAATTTGGGACAGTAAAAAATTAATTTTTGAAAAATTTACTATAGAAAAGGCAATCCCTGGCGCAATTAAAATTTGCGGCAGTAAAAAATTATTTTTTGAAAAATTGAATGTAGAAAAGGCAATCCCTGGCGTATTTAAAATTTGCGACAGTAAAAAATTATTTTTTGAAAAATTTATTATAGAAAAGGCAATCCCTGGCGGATTTAAAATTTTCGACAGTAAAAAATTATTTTTTGAAAAATTTACTATAGAAAAGGCAATCCCTGGCGCAATTAAAATTTGCGACAGTAGAAAATTATTTTTTGGTACTGTAGAATTGGCGCAATTAAAATTTGCGACAGTAAAAAATATTTTTTGAAAAATTTACTATAGAAAAGGCAATCCCAGGCGCAATTAAAATTTGCGACAATAAAAAATTATTTTTGAAAAATTTACTATAGAAAAGGCAATCCCTGGCGCAATTAAAATTTGCGACAGTAGAAAATTATTTTTTGAAAAATTTACTGTAGAAAAAGCAATCCCTGGCGCAATTAAAATTTGCGACAGTAAAAAATTATTTTTTGAAAAATTTATTATAGAAAAGGCAATCCCTGGCGGATTTAAAATTTTCGACAGTAAAAAATTATTTTTTGAAAAATTTACAATAGAAAAGGCAATCCCTGGCGCAATTAAAATTTCCGACAGTAAAAAAATATTTTTTGAAAAATTTACTATAGAAAAGGCAATCCCTGGCGTAATTAAAATTTGCGACAGTAAAAAATTATTTTTTGAAAAATTTACTATAGAAAAGGCAATCCGCATAATTAAAATTTGCGACAGTAAAAAATTAATTTTTGAAAAATTTAATATAGAAAAGGCAATCCCTGGCGTATTTAAAATTTGCGACAGTAAAAAATTATTTTTTGAAAAATTTATTATAGAAAAGGCAATCCCTGGCGGATTTAAAATTTTCGACAGTAAAAAATTATTTTTTGAAAAATTTACTATAGAAAAGGCAATCCCTGGCGTAATTAAAATTTGCGACAGTACAAAATTATTTTTTGAAAAATTTACTGTAGAAAAGGCAATCCCTGGCGCAATTAAAATTTGCGACAGTAAAAAATTATTTTTTTTTAAATTTACTATAGAAAAGGCAATCCCTGGCGTAATTAAAATTTGCGACAGTAGAAAATTATTTTTTGAAAAATTTGCTACAGAAAAGGCAATCCCTGGCGTAATTAAAATTTGCGACAGTAAAAAATTAATTTTTGAAAAATTTACTATAGAAAAGGCAATCCCTGGCGCAATTAAAATTTGCGACATTAAAAAATTATTTTTGAAAAATTTACTATAGAAAAGGCAATCCCTGGCGCAATTAAAATTTGCGACAGTAGAAAATCTTTTTTTGAAAAATTTACTGTAGAAAAGGCAATCCCTGGCGCAATTAAAATTTGCGACAGTAAAAAATTATTTTTTGAAAAATTTACTATAGAAAAGGCAATCACTGGCGGATTTAAAATTTTCGACAGTAAAAAATTATTTTTTGAAAAGGCAATCCTTGGCGAAATTAAAATTTGCGACAGTAAAAAATTATTTTTTGAAAAATTTACTATAGAAAAGGCAATCCCTGGCGCAATTAAAATTTGCGACATTAAAAAATTATTTTTTGAAAAATTTACTATAGAAAAGGCAATCCCTGGCGGATTTAAAATTTTCGACAGTAAAAAATTATTTTTTGAAAAATTTACTATAGAAAAGGCAATCCCTGGCGCAATTAAAATTTGCGACATTAGAAAATTATTTTTTGAAAAATTTACTATAGAAAAGGCAATCCCTGGCGCAATTAAAATTTGCGACAGTAGAAAATCTTTTTTTGAAAAATTTACTGTAGAAAAGGCAATCCCTGGCGCAAATAAAATTTGCGACAGTAAAAAATTCTTTTTTGAAAAATTTACTATAGAAAAGGCAATCCCTGGTGTAATTAAAATTTGCGACAGTAAAAAATTAATTTTTGAAAAATTTACTATAGAAAAGGCAATCCCTGGCGTATTTAAAATTTGCGACAGTAAAAAATTATATTTTGAATAAATTACTATAGAAAAGGCAATCCCTGGCGGATTTAAAATTTTCGACAGTAAAAAATTATTTTTTGAAAAATTTACTATAGAAAAGGCAATCCCTGGCGTAATTAAAATTTGCTACAGTAAAAAATTAATTTTTGAAAAATTTACTATAGAAAAGGCAATCCCTGGCGCAATTAAAATTTGCGACAGTAAAAAATTATTTTTTGAAAAATTTACTATAGAAAAGGCAATCCCTGGCGGATTTAAAATTTTCGACAGTAAAAAATTATTTTTTGAAAAATTTACTATAGAAAAGGCAGTCCCTGGCGTAATTAAAATTTGCGACAGTAAAAAATTAATTTTTGAAAAATTTACTATAGAAAAGGCAATCCTTGGCGCAATTAAAATTTGCGACAGTAAAAAATTATTTTTTGAAAAATTTACTATAGAAAAGGCAATCCCTGGCGTAATTAAAATTTGCGACAGTAAAAAATTATTTTTTGATAAATTTACTATAGAAAAGGCAATCCCTGGCGTAATTAAAATTTGCGACAGTAAAAAAAATATTTTTTGAAAAATTTACTGTAGAAAAAGCAATCCCTGGCGCAATTAAAATTTGCGACAGTAAAAAATTATTTTTTGAAAAATTTATTATAGAAAAGGCAATCCCTGGCGGATTTAAAATTTTCGACAGTAAAAAATTATTTTTGAAAAATTTACAATAGAAAAGGCAATCCCTGGCGCAATTAAAATTTGCGACAGTAAAAAAATATTTTTTGAAAAATTTACTATAGAAAAGGCAATCCCTGGCGTAATTAAAATTTGCGACAGTAAAAAATTATTTTTGAAAAATTTACTATAGAAAAGGCAATCCGCATAATTAAAATTTGCGACAGTAAAAAATTAATTTTTGAAAAATTTAATATAGAAAAGGCAATCCCTGGCGTATTTAAAATTTGCGACAGTAAAAAATTATTTTTTGAAAAATTTATTATAGAAAAGGCAATCCCTGGCGGATTTAAAATTTTCGACAGTAAAAAATTATTTTTTGAAAAATTTACTATAGCAAAGGCAATCCCTGGCGTAATTAAAATTTGCGACAGTACAAAATTATTTTTTGAAAAATTTACTGTAGAAAAGGCAATCCCTGGCGCAATTAAAATTTGCGACAGTAAAAAATTATTTTTTTTTAAATTTACTATAGAAAAGGCAATCCCTGGCGTAATTAAAATTTGCGACAGTAGAAAATTATTTTTTGAAAAATTTGCTACAGAAAAGGCAATCCCTGGCGTAATTAAAATTTGCGACAGTAAAAAATTAATTTTTGAAAAATTTACTATAGAAAAGGCAATCCCTGGCGCAATTAAAATTTGCGACATTAAAAAATTATTTTTGAAAAATTTACTATAGAAAAGGCAATCCCTGGCGCAATTAAAATTTGCGACAGTAGAAAATCTTTTTTTGAAAAATTTACTGTAGAAAAGGCAATCCCTGGCGCAATTAAAATTTGCGACAGTAAAAAATTATTTTTTGAAAAATTTACTATAGAAAAGGCAATCACTGGCGGATTTAAAATTTTCGACAGTAAAAAATTATTTTTTGAAAAGGCAATCCTTGGCGAAATTAAAATTTGCGACAGTAAAAAATTATTTTTTGAAAAATTTACTATAGAAAAGGCAATCCCTGGCGCAATTAAAATTTGCGACAGTAAAAAATTATTTTTTGAAAAATTTACTATAGAAAAGGCAATCCCTGGCGGATTTAAAATTTTCGACAGTAAAAAATTATTTTTTGAAAAATTTACTATAGAAAAGGCAATCCCTGGCGCAATTAAAATTTGCGACATTAGAAAATTATTTTTTGAAAAATTTACTATAGAAAAGGCAATCCCTGGCGCAATTAAAATTTGCGACAGTAGAAAATCTTTTTTTGAAAAATTTACTGTAGAAAAGGCAATCCCTGGCGCAAATAAAATTTGCGACAGTAAAAAATTCTTTTTTGAAAAATTTACTATAGAAAAGGCAATCCCTGGTGTAATTAAAATTTGCGACAGTAAAAAATTAATTTTTGAAAAATTTACTATAGAAAAGGCAATCCCTGGCGTATTTAAAATTTGCGACAGTAAAAAATTATATTTTGAATAAATTACTATAGAAAAGGCAATCCCTGGCGGATTTAAAATTTTCGACAGTAAAAAATTATTTTTTGAAAAATTTACTATAGAAAAGGCAATCCCTGGCGTAATTAAAATTTGCTACAGTAAAAAATTAATTTTTGAAAAATTTACTATAGAAAAGGCAATCCCTGGCGCAATTAAAATTTGCGACAGTAAAAAATTATTTTTTGAAAAATTTACTATAGAAAAGGCAATCCCTGGCGGATTTAAAATTTTCGACAGTAAAAAATTATTTTTTGAAAAATTTACTATAGAAAAGGCAGTCCCTGGCGTAATTAAAATTTGCGACAGTAAAAAATTAATTTTTGAAAAATTTACTATAGAAAAGGCAATCCTTGGCGCAATTAAAATTTGCGACAGTAAAAAATTATTTTTTGAAAAATTTACTATAGAAAAGGCAATCCCTGGCGTAATTAAAATTTGCGACAGTAAAAAATTAATTGTTGAAAAATTTACTATAGAAAAGGCAATCCCTGGCGCAATTAAAATTTGCGACAGTAGAAAATAATTTTTTGAAAAATTTACTGTAGAAAAGGCAATCCCTGGCGCAATTAAAATTTGCGACAGTAAAAAATTATTTTTTGAAAAATTTACTATAGAAAAGGCAATCCCTGGCGTAATTATAATTTGCGACAGTAGAAAATTATTTTTTGAAAAATTTACTATAGATAAGGCAATCCCTGGCGTAATTAAAATTTGCGACAGTAAAAAATTAATTTTTGAAAAATTTACTATAGAAAATGCAATCACTGGCGCAATTAAAATTTGCGACAGTAAAAAATTATTTTTTGAAAAATTTACTATAGAAAAGGCAATCCCTGGCATAATTAAAATTTGCGACAATAAAAAATTAATTTTTGTAAAATTTACTATAGAAAAGGCAATCCCTGGCGCAATTAAAATTTGCGACAGTAGAAAATTATTTTTTGAAAAATTTACTGTAGAAAAGGCAATCCCTGGCGCAATTAAAATTTGCGACAGTAAAAAATTAATTTTTGAAAAATTTACTATAGAAAAGGCAATCCCTGGCGGAATTAAAATTTGCGACAGTGAAAAATTATTTTTTGAAAAATTTACTATAGAAAAGGCAATCCCTGGCGTAATTAAAATTTGCGACAGTAAAAAATTAATTTTTGAAAAATTTACTATAGAAAAGGCAATCCCTGGCGCAATTAAAATTTGCGACAGTAGAAAATTATTTTTTAAAAAATTTACTTTAGAAAAGGCAATCCCTGGCGCAATTAACATTTGCGACAGTAAAAAATTATTTTTTGAAAAATTTACTATAGAAAAGGCAATCCCTGGCGGATTTAAAATTTTCGACAGTAAAAAATTATTTTTTGAAAAATTTACTATAGAAAAGGCAATCCCTGGCGCAATTAAAATTTGCGACAGTAAAAAATTATTTTTTGAATAATTTACTATAGAAAAGGCAATGCCTGGCGGATTTCAAATTTTCGACAGTAAAAAATAATTTTTTGAAAAATTTACTATAGAAAAGGCAATCCCTGGCGTAATTAAAATTTGCGACAGTAAAAAATTAATTTTTGAAAAATTTACTATAGAAAAGGTAATCTCTGGCACAATTAAAATTTGCGACAGTAAAAAATTAATTTTTGAAAAATTTACTATAGAAAAGACAATCCCTGGCGCAATTAAAATTTGCGACAGTAAAAAATTATTTTTTGAAAAATTTACTGTAGAAAAGGCAATCCCTGGCGCAATTAAAATTTGCGACAGTAAAAAATAATTTTTTGAAAAATTTACTATAGAAAAGGCAATCCCTGGCGGATTTAAAATTTTCGACAGTAAAAAATTATTTTTTGAAAAATTTACTATAGAAAAGGCAATCCCTTTCGTATTTAAAATTTGCGACAGTAGAAAATTATTTTTTGAAAAATTTACTATAGAAAAGGCATTCCCTGGCGTATTTAAAATTTGCGACAGTAAAAAATTAATTTTTGAAAAATTTACTATAGAAAAGGCAATCCCTGGCGTATTTAAAATTTGCGACAGTAAAAAATTATTTTTTGAATAATTTACTATAGGAAAGGCAATCCCTGGCGTAATTAAAATTGGCGACAGTAAAAAATTAATTTTTGAAAAATTTACTATAAAAAAGGCAATCCCTGGCGCAATTAAAATTTGCTGCAGTAAAAAATTATTTTTTGAAAAATTTACTATAGAAAAGGCCATCCCGGGCGCAATTAAAATTTGCGAAAGTAGAAAATTATTTTTTGAAAAATTTACTGTAGAAAAGGCAATCCCGGGCGCAATTAAAATTTGCGACAGTAAAAAATTATTTTTTGAAAAATTTACTATAGAAAAGGAAATCCCTGGCGGATTTAAAATTTTCGACAGTAAAAAATTATTTTTTGAAAAATTTACTATAGAAAAGGCAATCCCTGGCGCAATTAAAATTTGCGACAGTAAAAAATTATTTTTTGAATAATTTACTATAGAAAAGGCAATTCCTGGCGGATTTAAAATTTTCGACAGTAAAAAATTATTTTTTGAAAAATTTACTATAGAAAAGGCAATCCCAGGCGTAATTAAAATTTGCGACAGTAAAAAATTAATTTTTGAATAATTTACTATAGAAAAGGCAATCCCTGGTGCAATTAAAATTTGCAAAAGTAAAAAATTATTTTTTGAAATATTTACTATATAAAAGGCAATTCCTGGCGTAATTAAAATTTGCGACAATAAAAAATTATTTTTTGAAAAATTTACTATAGAAAAGGCAATTCCTGGCGCAATTAAAATTTGCGACAGTAGAAAAGTATTTTTTGCAAAATTTACTGTAGAAAAGGTAATCCCTGGCGCAATTAAAATTTGAGACACTAAAAAATTATTTTTTGAAAAATTTGTTATAGAAAAGGCAATCCCTGGCGGATTTAAAATTTTCGACAGTAAAAAAAAATTTTTTGAAAAATTTACTATAGAAAAGGCAATCCCAGGCGCAATTAAAGTTTGCGACAGTAAAAAATTATTTTTTGAAAAATTTACTATAGAAAAGGCAATCCCTGGCGTAATTGAAATTTGCGACAGTAAAAATTAATTTTTGAAAAATTTACTATACAAAAGGCAATCCCTGGCGCAATTAAAATTTGCGACAGTAGAAAATTATTTTTTGAAAAATTTACTGTAGAAAAAGCAATCCCTGGCGTAATTAAAAGTTGCGACAGTAAAAAATTAATTTTTGAAAAATTTACTATAGAAAAGGCAATCCCTGGCGCAATTAAAATTTGCGATAGTAAAAAATTACTTTTTGAAACATTTACTGTAGAAAAGGCAATCCCTGGTGCAATTAAAATTTGCAACAGTAAAAAATTATTTTTTGAAAAATTTACTATAGAAAAGGCAATCCCTGGCGGATTTAAAATTTTCGACAGTAAAAAATTATTTTTTGAAAAATTTTCTATAGAAAAGGCAATCCCTGGCGTATTTAAAATTTGCGACAGTAAAAAATTACTTTTTGAAACATTTACTGTAGAAAAGGCAATCCCTGGCGCAATTAAAACTTGCGACAGTAAAAAATTCTTTTTTAAAAATTTACTATAGAAAAGGCAATCCTTGGCGTAATTAAAATTTGCGACAGTAGAAAATTATTTTTTGAAAAATTTACTGTAGAAAAGGCAAACCCTGGCGCAATTAAAATTTGCCACAGTAAAAAATTATTTTATGAAAAATTTACTATAGAAAAGGCAATCCCTGGCGCAATTAAAATTTTCGACAGTAAAAAATTATTTTTAGCAAAATTTACTATAGAAGAGGCAATCCCTGGCGTATTTCAAATTTGCGACAGAAAAAAAATAATTTGTGAAAAATTTACTATAGAAAAGGCAATCCCTGGCGTAATTAAAATTTGCGACAGTAGAAAATTATTTTTTGAAAAATTTACTATAGAAAAGGCAATCCCTGGCGAAATTAAAACTTGCGACAATAAAAAATTATTTTTTGAAAAATTTACTGTAGAAAAGGCAATCCCTGGCGCAATTAAAATTTCCGACAGTAAAAAATTAGTTTTTGAAAAATTAACTATAGAAAGGCTATCCCTGGCGTATTTAAAATTTGCGACAGTAAAAAATTATTTTTTGAATAATTTACTGTAGAAAAGGCAATCCCTGGCGCAATTAAAATTTGCGACAGTAAAAAATTATTTTTTGAAAAATTTACTATAGAAAAGGCAATCCCTGGCGTTTTTAAAATTTGCGACAGGAAAAAATTATTTTTTGAAAAATTTACTATAGAAAAGGCAATTCCTCGCGCAATTAAAAATTGCGACAGTAAAAAATTAATTTTTGAAAAATTTACTATAGAAGAGGCAATCCCTGGCGCAATTAAAACTTGCGACAGTAAAAAATTATTTTTTGAAAAATTTACTATAGAAAAGGCAATCCCTGGCGTAATTAAAACTTGCGACAGTAAAAAATTATTTTTTGAAAAATTTACTATAGAAAAGGCAGTCCCTGGCGTAATTAAAATTTGCGACATTAAAAAATTAATTTTTGAAAAATTTACTATAGAAAAGGCAATCCTTGGCGCAATTAAAATTTGCGACAGTAAAAAATTATTTTTTGAAAAATTTACTATAGAAAAGGCAATCCCTGGCGTAATTAAAATTTGCGACAGTAAAAAATTAATTGTTGAAAAATTTACTATAGAAAAGGCAATCCCTGGCGCAATTAAAATTTGCGACAGTAGAAAATAATTTTTTGAAAAATTTACTGTAGAAAAGGCAATCCCTGGCGCAATTAAAATTTGCGACAGTAAAAAATTATTTTTTGAAAAATTTACTATAGAAAAGGCAATCCCTGGCGTAATTATAATTTGCGACAGTAGAAAATTATTTTTTGAAAAATTTACTATAGATAAGGCAATCCCTGGCGTAATTAAAATTTGCGACAGTAAAAAATTAATTTTTGAAAAATTTACTATAGAAAATGCAATCACTGGCGCAATTAAAATTTGCGACAGTAAAAAATTATTTTTTGAAAAATTTACTATAGAAAAGGCAATCCCTGGCATAATTAAAATTTGCGACAATAAAAAATTAATTTTTGTAAAATTTACTATAGAAAAGGCAATCCCTGGCGCAATTAAAATTTGCGACAGTAGAAAATTATTTTTTGAAAAATTTACTGTAGAAAAGGCAATCCCTGGCGCAATTAAAATTTGCGACAGTAAAAAATAATTTTTTGAAAAATTTACTATAGAAAAGGCAATCCCTGGCGGATTTAAAATTTTCGACAGTAAAAAATTATTTTTTGAAAAATTTACTATAGAAAAGGCAATCCCTTTCGTATTTAAAATTTGCGACAGTAGAAAATTATTTTTTGAAAAATTTACTATAGAAAAGGCATTCCCTGGCGTATTTAAAATTTGCGACAGTAAAAAATTAATTTTTGAAAAATTTACTATAGAAAAGGTAATCCCTGGCGTATTTAAAATTTGCGACAGTAAAAAATTTTTTTTTGAATAATTTACTGTAGGAAAGGCAATCCCTGGCGTAATTAAAATTGGCGACAGTAAAAAATTAATTTTTGAAAAATTTACTATAAAAAAGGCAATCCCTGGCGCAATTAAAATTTGCTGCAGTAAAAAATTATTTTTTGAAAAATTTACTATAGAAAAGGCCATCCCGGGCGCAATTAAAATTTGCGAAAGTAGAAAATTATTTTTTGAAAAATTTACTGTAGAAAAGGCAATCCCTGGCGCAATTAAAATTTGCGACAGTAAAAAATTATTTTTTGAAAAATTTACTATAGAAAAGGAAATCCCTGGCGGATTTAAAATTTTCGACAGTAAAAAATTATTTTTTGAAAAATTTACTATAGAAAAGGCAATCCCTGGCGCAATTAAAATTTGCGACAGTAAAAAATTATTTTTTGAATAATTTACTATAGAAAAGGCAATTCCTGGCGGATTTAAAATTTTCGACAGTAAAAAATTATTTTTTGAAAAATTTACTATAGAAAAGGCAATCCCAGGCGTAATTAAAATTTGCGACAGTAAAAAATTAATTTTTGCAAAATTTACTGTAGAAAAGGTAATCCCTGGCGCAATTAAAATTTGAGACACTAAAAAATTATTTTTTGAAAAATTTGTTATAGAAAAGGCAATCCCTGGCGGATTTAAAATTTTCGACAGTAAAAAATTATTTTTTGAAAAATTTTCTATAGAAAAGGCAATCCCAGGCGTATTTAAAATTTGCGACAGTAAAAAATTAATTTTTGAATAATTTACTATAGAAAAGGCAATCCCTGGCGCAATTAAAATTTGCAAAAGTAAAAAATTATTTTTTGAAAAATTTACTATAGAAAAGGCAATCCCTGGCGTAATTGAAATTTGCGACAGTAAAAATTAATTTTTGAAAAATTTACTATACAAAAGGCAATCCCTGGCGCAATTAAAATTTGCGACAGTAGAAAATTATTTTTTGAAAAATTTACTGTAGAAAAAGCAATCCCTGGCGTAATTAAAAGTTGCGACAGTAAAAAATTAATTTTTGAAAAATTTACTATAGAAAAGGCAATCCCTGGCGCAATTAAAATTTGCGATAGTAAAAAATTACTTTTTGAAACATTTACTGTAGAAAAGGCAATCCCTGGTGCAATTAAAATTTGCAACAGTGAAAAATTATTTTTTGAAAAATTTACTATAGAAAAGGCAATCCCTGGCGGATTTAAAATTTTCGACAGTAAAAAATTATTTTTTGAAAAATTTTCTATAGAAAAGGCAATCCCTGGCGTATTTAAAATTTGCGACAGTAAAAAATTACTTTTTGAAACATTTACTGTAGAAAAGGCAATCCCTGGCGCAATTAAAACTTGCGACAGTAAAAAATTCTTTTTTAAAAATTTACTATAGAAAAGGCAATCCTTGGCGTAATTAAAATTTGCGACAGTAGAAAATTATTTTTTGAAAAATTTACTGTAGAAAAGGCAAACCCTGGCGCAATTAAAATTTGCGACAGTAAAAAATTATTTTATGAAAAATTTACTATAGAAAAGGCAATCCCTGGCGCAATTAAAATTTTCGACAGTAAAAAATTATTTTTAGCAAAATTTACTATAGAAGAGGCAATCCCTGGCGTATTTCAAATTTGCGACAGAAAAAAATTAATTTGTGAAAAATTTACTATAGAAAAGGCAATCCCTGGCGTAATTAAAATTTGCGACAGTAGAAAATTATTTTTTGAAAAATTTACTATAGAAAAGGCAATCCCTGGCGAAATTAAAACTTGCGACAATAAAAAATTATTTTTTGAAAAATTTACTGTAGAAAAGGCAATCCCTGGCGCAATTAAAATTTCCGACAGTAAAAAATTAGTTTTTGAAAAATTAACTATAGAAAGGCTATCCCTGGCGTATTTAAAATTTGCGACAGTAAAAAATTATTTTTTGAATAATTTACTGTAGAAAAGGCAATCCCTGGCGCAATTAAAATTTGCGACAGTAAAAAATTATTTTTTGAAAAATTTACTATAGAAAAGGCAATCCCTGGCGTTTTTAAAATTTGCGACAGGAAAAAATTATTTTTTGAAAAATTTACTATAGAAAAGGCAATTCCTCGCGCAATTAAAAATTGCGACAGTAAAAAATTAATTTTTGAAAAATTTACTATAGAAGAGGCAATCCCTGGCGCAATTAAAACTTGCGACAGTAAAAAATTATTTTTTGAAAAATTTACTATAGAAAAGGCAATCCCTGGCGTAATTAAAACTTGCGACAGTAAAAAATTATTTTTTGAAAAATTTACTATAGAAAAGACAATCCCTGGCGTATTTAAAATTTGCGACAGTAAAAAATTATTTTTTGAAAAATTTACTATAGAAAAAGCAATTCCTGGCGTAATTAAAATTTGCGACAGTAAGAAATTAATTTTTGAAAATTTACTATACAAGAGGCAATCCCTGGCGTATTTAAAATTTGCGACAGTAAAAAATTATTTTTTTGCAAAATTTACTATAGAAAAGGCAATCCCTGGCGTAATTAAAATTTGCGACAGTAAAAAATTATTTTTTGAAAAATTTACTATAGAAAATGCAATCCCTGGCGGATTTAAAATTTTCGACAGTAAAAAATTATTTTTTGAAAAATTTACTATAGAAAAGGCAATCCCTGGCGCAACTAAAATTTGCGACAGTAAAAAATTATTTTTTGAATAATTTACTATAGAAAAGGCAACCCTGGCGTATTTCAAATTTGCCACAGTAAAAAATTAATTTGTGAAAAATGTACTATAGAAAAGGCAATCCCTGGCGTAATTAAAATTTGCGACAGTAGAAAATTATTTTTTGAAAAATTTACTATAGAAAAGGCAATCCCTGGCGTATTTAAAATTTGCGACAGTAAAAAATTAATTTTTGAAAAATTTACTATAGAAAAGGCAATCCCTGGCGCAATTAAAATTTGCGACAATAAAAAATTATTTTTTGAAAAATTTACTATAGAAAAGGCAATTCCTGGCGGAATTAAAATTTGCGACAGTAGAAAAGTATTTTTTGCAAAATTTACTGTAGAAAAGGTAATCCCTGGCGCAATTAAAATTTGAGACACTAAAAAATTATTTTTTGAAAAATTTGTTATAGAAAAGGCAATCCCTGGCGGATTTAAAATTTTCGACAGTAAAAAATAATTTTTTGAAAAATTTACTATAGAAAAGGCAATCCCTGGCGCAATTAAAGTTTGCGACAGTAAAAAATTATTTTTTGAAAAATTTACTATAGAAAAGGCAATCCCTGGCGTAATTGAAATTTGCGACAGTAAAAATTAATTTTTGAAAAATTTACTATAGAAAAGGCAATCCCTGGCGCAATTAAAATTTGCGACAGTAGAAAATTATTTTTTGAAAAATTTACTGTAGAAAAAGCAATCCCTGGCGCAATTAAAATTTGCGACAGTAAAAAATTATTTTTGAAAAATTTACTATAGAAAAGGCAATCCCTGGCGTAATTAAAATTTGCGACAGTAGAAAATTATTTTTTGAAAAATTTACTATAGAAAAGGCAATCCCTGGCGTAATTAAAATATGCGACAGTAAAAAATTAATTTTGAAAAATTTACTATAGAAAAGGCAATCCCTGGCGCAATTAAAATTTGCGATAGTAAAAAATTACTTTTTGAAACATTTACTGTAGAAAAGGCAATCCCTGGTGTAATTAAAATTTGCAACAGTAAAAAATTAATTTTTGAAAAATTTACTATAGAAAAGGCAATCCCTGGCGTATTTAAAATTTGCGACAGTAAAAAATTATATTTTGAATAAATTACTATAGAAAAGGCAATCCCTGGCGGATTTAAAATTTCGACAGTAAAAAATTATTTTTTGAAAAATTTACTATAGAAAAGGCAATCCCTGGCGTAATTAAAATTTGCGACAGTAAAAAATTAATTTTTGAAAAATTTACTATAGAAAAGGCAATCCCTGGCGCAATTAAAATTTGCGACAGTAAAAAATTATTTTTTGAAAAATTTACTATAGAAAAGGCAATCCCTGGCGGATTTAAAATTTTCGACAGTAAAAAATTATTTTTTGAAAAATTTACTATAGAAAAGGCAGTCCCTGGCGTAATTAAAATTTGCGACAGTAAAAAATTAATTTTGAAAATTTACTATAGAAAAGGCAATCCTTGGCGCAATTAAAATTTGCGACAGTAAAAAATTATTTTTTGAAAAATTTACTATAGAAAAGGCAATCCCTGGCGCAATTAAAATTTGCGACAGTAAAAAATTAATTGTTGAAAAATTTACTATAGAAAAGGCAATCCCTGGCGCAATTAAAATTTGCGACAGTAGAAAATAATTTTTTGAAAAATTTACTGTAGAAAAGGCAATCCCTGGCGCAATTAAAATTTGCGACAGTAAAAAAATATTTGTTGAAAAATTTACTATAGAAAAGGCAATCCCTGGCGTAATTATAATTTGCGACAGTAGAAAATTATTTTTTGAAAAATTTACTATAGATAAGGCAATCCCTGGCGCAATTAAAATTTGCGACAGTAAAAAATTAATTTTTGAAAAATTTACTATAGAAAAGGCAATCACTGGCGCAATTAAAATTTGCGACAGTAAAAAATTATTTTTTGAAAAATTTACTATAGAAAAGGCAATCCCTGGCATAATTAAAATTTGCGACAATAAAAAATTAATTTTTGTAAAATTTACTATAGAAAAGGCAATCCCTGGCGCAATTAAAATTTGCGACAGTAGAAAATTATTTTTTGAAAAATTTACTGTAGAAAAGGCAATCCCTGGCGCAATTAAAATTTGCGACAGTAAAAAATTAATTTTTGAAAAATTTACTATAGAAAAGGCAATCCCTGGCGGAATTAAAATTTGCGACAGTGAAAAATTATTTTTTGAAAAATTTACTATAGAAAAGGCAATCCCTGGCGTAATTAAAATTTGCGACAGTAAAAAATTAATTTTTGAAAAATTTACTATAGAAAAGGCAATCCCTGGCGGAATTAAAATTTGCGACAGTAGAAAATTATTTTTTAAAAAATTTACTTTAGAAAAGGCAATCCCTGGCGCAATTAACATTTGCGACAGTAAAAAATTATTTTTTGAAAAATTTACTATAGAAAAGGCAATCCCTGGCGGATTTAAAATTTTCGACAGTAAAAAATTATTTTTTGAAAAATTTACTATAGAAAAGGCAATCCCTGCCGCAATTAAAATTTGCGACAGTAAAAAATTATTTTTTGAATAATTTACTATAGAAAAGGCAATGCCTGGCGGATTTCAAATTTTCGACAGTAAAAAATAATTTTTTGAAAAATTTACTATAGAAAAGGCAATCCCTGGCGTAATTAAAATTTGCGACAGTAAAAAATTAATTTTTGAAAAATTTACTATAGAAAAGGCAGTCTCTGGCACAATTAAAATTTGCGACAGTAAAAAATTAATTTTTGAAAACTTTACTATAGAAAAGACAATCCCTGGCGCAATTAAAATTTGCGACAGTAAAAAATTATTTTTTGAAAAATTTACTGTAGAAAAGGCAATCCCTGGCGCAATTAAAATTTGCGACAGTAAAAAATAATTTTTTGAAAAATTTACTATAGAAAAGGCAATCCCTGGCGGATTTAAAATTTTCGACAGTAAAAAATTATTTTTTGAAAAATTTACTATAGAAAAGGCAATCCCTTTCGTATTTAAAATTTGCGACAGTAGAAAATTATTTTTTGAAAAATTTACTATAGAAAAGGCATTCCCTGGCGTATTTAAAATTTGCGACAGTAAAAAATTAATTTTTGAAAAATTTACTATAGAAAAGGCAATCCCTGGCGTATTTAAAATTTGCGACAGTAAAAAATTATTTTTTGAATAATTTACTATAGGAAAGGCAATCCCTGGCGTAATTAAAATTGGCGACAGTAAAAAATTAATTTTTGAAAAATTTACTATAAAAAAGGCAATACCTGGCGCAATTAAAATTTGCTGCAGTAAAAAATTATTTTTTGAAAAATTTACTATAGAAAAGGCCATCCCGGGCGCAATTAAAATTTGCGAAAGTAGAAAATTATTTTTTGAAAAATTTACTGTAGAAAAGGCAATCCCTGGCGCAATTAAAATTTGCGACAGTAAAAAATTATTTTTTGAAAAATTTACTATAGAAAAGGAAATCCCTGGCGGATTTAAAATTTTCGACAGTAAAAAATTATTTTTTGAAAAATTTACTATAGAAAAGGCAATCCCTGGCGCAATTAAAATTTGCGACAGTAAAAAATTATTTTTTGAATAATTTACTATAGAAAAGGCAATTCCTGGCGGATTTAAAATTTTCGACAGTAAAAAATTATTTTTTGAAAAATTTACTATAGAAAAGGCAATCCCAGGCGTAATTAAAATTTGCGACAGTAAAAAATTAATTTTTGAATAATTTACTATAGAAAAGGCAATCCCTGGCGCAATTAAAATTTGCAAAAGTAAAAAATTATTTTTTGAAATATTTACTATATAAAAGGCAATTCCTGGCGTAATTAAAATTTGCGACAGTAAAAAATTATTTTTTGAAAAATTTACTATAAAAAAGGCAATCCCTGGCGGATTTAAAATTTTCGACAGTAAAAAATTATTTTTTGAAAAATTTACTATAGAAAAGGCAATACCTGGCGTATTTAAAATTTGCGACAGTAGAAAATTATTTTTTGAAAAATTTACTATAGAAAAGACAATCCCTGGCGTATTTAAAATTTGCGACAGTAAAAAATTAATTTTTGAAAAATTTACTATAGAAAAGGCAATCCCTGGCGCAATTAAAATTTGCGACAATAAAAAATTATTTTTTGAAAAATTTACTATAGAAAAGGCAATTCCTGGCGCAATTAAAATTTGCGACAGTAGAAAAGTATTTTTTGCAAAATTTACTGTAGAAAAGGTAATCCCTGGCGCAATTAAAATTTGAGACACTAAAAAATTATTTTTTGAAAAATTTGTTATAGAAAAGGCAATCCCTGGCGGATTTAAAATTTTCGACAGTAAAAAATAATTTTTTGAAAAATTTACTATAGAAAAGGCAATCCCTGGCGCAATTAAAGTTTGCGACAGTAAAAAATTATTTTTTGAAAAATTTACTATAGAAAAGGCAATCCCTGGCGTAATTGAAATTTGCGACAGTAAAAATTAATTTTTGAAAAATTTACTATAGAAAAGGCAATCCCTGGCGCAATTAAAATTTGCGACAGTAGAAAATTATTTTTTGAAAAATTTACTGTAGAAAAAGCAATCCCTGGCGTAATTAAAAGTTGCGACAGTAAAAAATTAATTTTTGAAAAATTTACTATAGAAAAGGCAATCCCTGGCGCAATTAAAATTTGCGATAGTAAAAAATTACTTTTTGAAACATTAACTGTAGAAAAGGCAATCCCTGGTGCAATTAAAATTTGCAACAGTAAAAAATTATTTTTTGAAAAATTTACTATAGAAAAGGCAATCCCTGGCGGATTTAAAATTTTCGACAGTAAAAAATTATTTTTTGAAAAATTTTCTATAGAAAAGGCGATCCCTGGCGTATTTAAAATTTGCGACAGTAAAAAATTACTTTTTGAAACATTTACTGTAGAAAAGGCAATCCCTGGCGCAATTAAAACTTGCGACAGTAAAAAATTCTTTTTTAAAAATTTACTATAGAAAAGGCAATCCTTGGCGTAATTAAAATTTGCGACAGTAGAAAATTATTTTTTGAAAAATTTACTGTAGAAAAGGCAAACCCTGGCGCAATTAAAATTTGCGACAGTAAAAAATTATTTTATGAAAAATTTACTATAGAAAAGGCAATCCCTGGCGCAATTAAAATTTTCGACAGTAAAAAATTATTTTTAGCAAAATTTACTATAGAAGAGGCAATCCCTGGCGTATTTCAAATTTGCGACAGAAAAAAATTAATTTGTGAAAAATTTACTATAGAAAAGGCAATCCCTGGCGTAATTAAAATTTGCGACAGTAGAAAATTATTTTTTGAAAAATTTACTATAGAAAAGGCAATCCCTGGCGAAATTAAAACTTGCGACAATAAAAAATTATTTTTTGAAAAATTTACTGTAGAAAAGGCAATCCCTGGCGCAATTAAAATTTCCGACAGTAAAAAATTAGTTTTTGAAAAATTAACTATAGAAAGGCTATCCCTGGCGTATTTAAAATTTGCGACAGTAAAAAATTATTTTTTGAATAATTTACTGTAGAAAAGGCAATCCCTGGCGCAATTAAAATTTGCGACAGTAAAAAATTATTTTTTGAAAAATTTACTATAGAAAAGGCAATCCCTGGCGTTTTTAAAATTTGCGACAGGAAAAAATTATTTTTTGAAAAATTTACTATAGAAAAGGCAATTCCTCGCGCAATTAAAAATTGCGACAGTAAAAAATTAATTTTTGAAAAATTTACTATAGAAGAGGCAATCCCTGGCGCAATTAAAACTTGCGACAGTAAAAAATTATTTTTTGAAAAATTTACTATAGAAAAGGCAATCCCTGGCGTAATTAAAACTTGCGACAGTAAAAAATTATTTTTTGAAAAATTTACTATAGAAAAGGCAATCCCTGGCGTATTTAAAATTTGCGACAGTAAAAAATTATTTTTTGAAAAATTTACTATAGAAAAAGCAATCCCTGGCGTAATTAAAATTTGTGACAGTAAGAAATTAATTTTTGAAAATTTACTATACAAGAGGCAATCCCTGGCGTATTTAAAATTTGCGACAGTAAAAAATAATTTTTTTGCAAAATTTACTATAGAAAAGGCAATCCATGGCGTAATTAAAATTTGCGACAGTAAAAAATTATTTTTTGAAAAATTTACTATAGAAAATGCAATCCCTGGCGGATTTAAAATTTTCGACAGTAAAAAATTATTTTTTGAAAAATTTACTATAGAAAAGGCAATCCCTGGCGCAACTAAAATTTGCGACAGTAAAAAATTATTTTTTGAATAATTTACTATAGAAAAGGCAACCCTGGCGTATTTCAAATTTGCCACAGTAAAAAATTAATTTGTGAAAAATGTACTATAGAAAAGGCAATCCCTGGCGTAATTAAAATTTGCGACAGTAGAAAATTATTTTTGAAAAATTTACTATAGAAAAGGCAATCCCTGGCATATTTAAAATTTGCGACAGTAAAAAATTAATTTTTGAAAAATTTACTATAGAAAAGGCAATCCCAGGCGCAATTAAAATTTGCGACAATAAAAAATTATTTTTTGAAAAATTTACTATAGAAAAGGCAATTCCTGGCGCAATTAAAATTTGCGACAGTAGAAAAGTATTTTTTGCAAAATTTACTGTAGAAAAGGTAATCCCTGGCGCAATTAAAATTTGAGACACTAAAAAATTATTTTTTGAAAAATTTGTTATAGAAAAGGCAATCCCTGGCGGATTTAAAATTTTCGACAGTAAAAAATAA